>JAJDMX020000186.1:0-77296 GCA_022345685.2 Nothomitra cinnamomea | reverse complement strand
CAGCGGTATTTAGATCCACGAACAAGCCACCCGGATCGACCAATCCATGAATTTGGCCGAGCTGGCCGTCCTCCTCATCGTAGAGCCAGTAAAGCTCGTCGTGAGTGTCGTCATGATCCGGGTCCTCGAGCCGCCATTCGTCGCCTTTCAACGCCCGCATCTTGGCTAAATTCAGGGGGTTCTCATTTATTTGTTGCCGCAGAATTGTAGTCTGCCACTTGAAGAGAGCCGCTTTGTGAGCCAGTGGCAGGGTATAGCGGTCGTTGGAGGATCCGCGGGATTCGGGAATCAGTCTCGAGTAAAGAGCTTGGGAGAAGCTCAGAAATTCTGAGTTGGGATACTGCATTGATGGTACTTTGGGGATGGGTATAGCTCTAGCATTCAGCTTACCCGATCCGGCTTCGGAAGTAGTAGGAGGCATATTCAGTGTCGTAGAAGGATCGTTCAATTCACCGAAGTCGCATGCATCGGACTTCTTAGCACCTCCTACTGATAACGCCCCTGTCCGTCGTGTATATCCCGTACTCCCCGTAATTTGCTTCTTCGAGGGCGATGATTTGGTGATGGCTGGTCGTCTCTTTTCTCTATGTCTAGTGTTATATTCGAATGTTGGCTTTTGCGGACTATCACCTAAGATGACTTCTTGAAGCTTAAGTCGCTTTTGGCGGTTCTCGGCTGAGACCTCTGAACTGCTATTCGTTGGGCCACCGCCTAGGATGATGGCTTCTAGCTTGTGTTTCCGACGGCTCTCAGTTGAGGCACCCAAAGCTCCGTCCTGGCCACCGTTGCAGCCGTCGTCTAGGTCGATCTCCATAACCCTTCGCCATTTGTGGCCGTTCTTAATTCTATTAACGATATTAGATGAGTCTAGCGCGGAAGCTGCGGTCTCGGTCGATCCCTCCTGTCTGGTGACGTCGCCCTCCGTCTCAGCGCTCAGGTCCACGTAGATCTGTCTAAGCCTTTCCTGAGTAATGAGGCCAACTCCATTACACAGGTCTTCCCAGCAGGTATGGCAAAACCACTGGGCACTCTTGCCACCATGTTCTCCCTTGCGCTTTCCGCCTAGGGGCGTCGTGGGGACTCGGGAAAGCAAGCGATTCTCTGGTGGCTCTAGTGATACCCGGAAACTCCCTCGGGGTGTTCGGCCTTTTGGGGAACTGCAGTACGGATGTGAGCAAACGGTCCCATAGCCATAGCGTGGTACTTTTTGGAGTATCGTGTCATAGCGTCCTTCATAGTCAACAGTTAGATAAGACATTATCAGAGAGAAGGGATCCTGACTACTCAGTTTTTCTAGAACATCTCTCACTACCTGACGTATAGAGAGATCTTTCTCCCATTCATTTGATATCTCCGATTTACCCATTCCTTTGACAAGATCTTTTTGCATTCGTCCTACGCCGTCCCACTCTAAAGCCTCCTGGCTCTTCATGGCGTCCATTGTATCCAATGCCTCCTGTATGGACCAGGCCCTGACGGCATTGCGGTAGAGAATTTCTCCAGCCGGGCTGTCTGCTTCCGGAGTCTTGACAACAATCCTCTCTCCATCCTTCATTTCGAGGCTAAGGTAGTCTACACCGCTGATCGTGACTAAATAACCAGATACCGCTTCCGTGAGCTGTTGTGGAGTGGGGTCTATAGCCGTAGCCGCTGCTGCGTTAAGCTCAGGGGAGCGTTCCTGTATGATTGGTGTGGGCGATTTCTCTCGGATTGGAGTGGATTCCTTGAGGAGTTTATCGCGAACTTTCTGCTTGTATGGCGAATCGACTTCGTACGTCGCGTCGTTCAAGGTTGTTTCAAGTCCTCGTAGGATCCGTGGAGTGGTCTATGGAGAGTCAGCGGCTTGGTGATAACCTTTGTAACTCCGCTGAAGACTAAAGGTTTGGGGATGTGGTAATGAAGGGAATCTTAGCGCTTCAAGAAACACTTGTCGTTAAACGTAGAGACAACACAACAGGGACGACAACACCGTTCGTGTCATAGTTAGATTACTTCTTTGGAGAGGCTCTCATCGTTGGAGGTCTGCCTGTGTAACGCCGTTTAATGTTGCGAGAAAAGTACTTGGGCCGTTGCGGCGGGCATTAACACAAGGTCGAAATGAAATACAGAGTAACCTCGATCAACCCATGGCTCACTCTCGACCATGATCATGATCGTTGATGGAAAGATAGGAAGTGTGCAATGAAGGGCTTTTGCTGAAAAGGAATACTTACACTCCTGTTGCTCGACATGGCGGAATGTGAGTTTGAGACTCACGATTCCAATGCGGTTAACTGTATCTTCTGGTACGCTCCGAACCCCGCCCTTGTTGCTCTGAAGTATGCGGCGGATATGAGTTTTGGTGTGAGATTCAAAGATGCAAGTAGAGATGTGCAGTTAGAGATATGAATTGAGGAGATGCGAGCTTGCGGAATTGCGTGGATAAGGATATCGATTGTGGGAATGTGAGTTGTGGATGTGAATTACGGATGGCAGGCGAGGTTGTTAAGAAGGGATCCTCAACGCGGACCTGCAGTAGCGTCACGGTCAGAGGTAACTACAAAGACAAACAGTAAAGCAAGCGAAGCTTGAATCGGTGGGCTTTCACAGCTTGCACATTGGAGGTGCTAGGCTAAAGATATTCGGACTTCTGAAAATATAGTAACTCTTTACGCTACTATATAAGTGGAATGGGCATCGTTTTCGAGCATTCGAGAAGCTGCACTCTGAGAAAAGACCCTATACTCAGTGGTTTGCTAGAGACATACGGGGCAGGCGCCCTAAAATTCCAGACTCGTTGTACCAGACTTCTTATGTGCCCCAATTTGAATCCCGGACGACCAGACGTAATTTAGCCAATCTGGAGTGAATCTAATTGCCTTTGAGATTACGGTTCCTTCACAGCTAGTGGTGAAGGCCACTCCAAAAGGTAAATGCAATGTAGGAGAACAGGTGATTCAACGGCAAGTCGTCAATTTATGGTGACCATAGTGACAGCCTCTCGGCCCAATATAGGCACTTTTTCGTTGAAAGATATTAGCCTCCATTACGAGTATTGCGTTAGATAGTACTGGACAAAGGCTAGAAAATATGAGATATCATCATATGTCCACTCAATTTCAGGATTCAGGGCCTCTAAGGATGCCTTTCGTCTATATCCGGGTGTGCAATTGCTTGAAAGGAGATGAGTTAAATCGCTCAAATAGAGACTGGTTCGATACCGCCAACACTGCACAAAAGAGATCAAGGGATCTCCAACTCCGGGGCGCTGAAAGTCCTTGGGCAGCGGACTGGGACGAACATTTGGCCAGGCACCGGGTTTTCTCTTTCTCTTTGACGTATTCTGCGGAGCAGCATCTTCTTGGAGTCAAAATGCCAAATCGTGGAAAACGAAGGAAGATGGACGTAGAGGCCGCAGCGCCAGCAACTTGTTCTAAGTGAGTAGAATAGAGTGATGACGTTGGTGTCGTCCAAGACTTCGACGCGGCCCCTAGTCTCGAAGATGTGCATGGCGCACGCTTGCATTATTACCCCTGTCAATCTTGGAAAATTAGTGTCGGCATGTGGCAATCCCGATCCGACACCTCCGCGCAATCCCGTCCTCTCCTGATATCAACAAAATTTATGGAGTAATTAATCTCGCACCCCCTCAGCGCAACATACGTCGTACATCCTACATATTCTGTACCTAGAATAGGCTAGAATAGGATCATTTTCTTCTTCTTCACAACCCCACTTTCGAATCGGACGGCGTTATCAAGGCCATTCAGTTGGCTTTTATCACCATGCCAGGCCGTACACTGCCAAATATCTCACAGGCGGAAGTCGCATCCAGGAACACCAAAAGGTCCTGTTATGTCACAGCCGGGACCAAAGTCTTTGATATTACCTCATTTCTAGACGATCATCCGGGTGGAGGTGACCTGATCCTCGAGTATGGCGGAAAAGATGTACAGTCGATCATGAACGACGAACTGTCACACTCACATTCAGAGGCTGCATACGAGATACTTGAGGAACATCTGATCGGCTTTGTCGGAGATGACTCAGTACTGCACGCTACTACGAAAGGCGAACATCCCGGCGAAATACCACCTTATCCTTCAACAGCAGGTGGTATTCAAGAATTGCAGACAAATGGCGAAAGAAAATCAAAAGTAGTGTTCGCGACAACAGGACTATCATCGGCGGAGGAGCTGTCCATTCCAACGGACCCACAGGCAGATTACAAAACACACAAGTTTTTAGACTTAAGCAAACCACTCTTTCCGCAGATGTGGTTTGGAGGATTCAGCAAGGCATTCTACCTGGAACAAGTACATAGGCCTCGGCATTACAAAGGCGGAGCGTCAGCCCCCCTTTTTGGAAACTTCTTAGAGCCTTTGAGTAAGACTCCATGGTGGATGGTACCTATGGTTTGGCTTCCACCTGTGACCTATGGGACATATCTTGCCCGCCAAGGACTTTCTAGCTGGCAACAGGTTTTCTCATACTGGCTCTTCGGATTATTTCTATGGACAGTGGTTGAATATACTTTGCATCGATGCCTTTTCCATATCGACAAGTATGGTTACAAATATGTGTGTTAGCTTTTGGCGATTTTACGTACTAAAGTCTAGATAGATACCTACCCGATAATCGTGTTGGGATAACTGCACACTTCCTATTACACGGAATCCACCATTACCTGCCGATGGACAAATATCGGCTCGTTATGCCTCCAGCCCTATTTACGGTCTTGGCGACGCCTTTCTGGAAGCTTGCACACACTGTCTTCTACTGGGATTGGCACGTTGCAACGGCTGTCTACTGCGGAGGTATCTTTGGATATATATGCTACGACATGACTCACTATTTTCTGCATCATCGAAGGTTCGTACATGGCAACTGATCATCCAACTGTTGTCACCACTAATGCAATATTTAGTCTTCCGTCATATTATCGAGAGCTCAAGAAATACCACCTCCAGCACCATTACGCAGATTACGAGAATGGATTCGGCGTCACTAGCCGGTTCTGGGATTGGGTCTTTGGCACTGAATTAACTCCCCCAAGAGTGGTCAAGACATTGTGATTCGAATTCGAGCACCATCTGATAGAAAGGATATACCATTAGCGGTCACTGTCTTCTGCGCACTAGATGACAGGCTATTGAAAATCGGGCAGTGTAAGCCTAGGCGTACGGTCGCCGCGTTCGCCCTAATTTTTCTTGGTATTCTGTTATATATGTTTACATCGCGTGTAACCTGACAGGTCCTGCAAGTGCTGCTTCATTTGTCGACTTGGTTGTCAGGCAGTTGTACATAACGCCCCTCGTGCTTGCAGTAATGTTTAATTGAGGAATAGCATCTTTGGTGCCTTACACATAAAAGTTCATCTTCTCTTGAAAGTAAATAAAAATCAATCAAATAATATGTGAATAGCGTATTCCTCTATAAATGAACCGATAGTAAAAGAGAGATGGATATTCAGTCCTCCAAAGATAATGAATGACATTACCTTGCGTGGCACGTGAGGCTCATCTAGGGCGAACTCCTCATCTTCACTGCCTAACTGATGATCACACAGCCCAAACGTCTACAGCTTCAACAACTTATCCCAACTTCTTATATCCGCAGCGGTCAGAACACACAAAGATTTGCTACAGATCTACGTATATCAAAGGGTTCGCACCACCTTTTCGACATTGGTATTGACCTAACAGCTTGAAGTGAAAATTTCTCTCGTCCTCTACAAGCTTCTCTCTCGCAAATAATCAGTCTCCAACGTGTCCGCAAACATGTCAGGTCTAGACGTGGAAGCCCTCCTCGATTCAACTGCCAATGCCGGTCCAGTTGGACCTAGTTTACCCAGTCGATCCAACAATGCAGATGATCGCCACAAGAGCGAGAGGAATGACCGTCGCGACCGCGATCGTCACCGGGATGGTAGCAGAGACCGCGACCGGCATCGAAAGCGAAGAGACCGAAGCCGAGAGAAGGACCGGAGAGATAAAGACATGGATAATGATGAAGAGATGAGGAGCCCGAGGAGTGAGCGAGGAAGTGCTCATGGAAGCCTTAAGAGCCGCAAGCGAAGCAAGAGTCGTGACAGCGACAGACGCAAATCCCAACGTGACCGACGCCGAGATTCTCCAGACGACAGTGATCCATATCGTGCCTCTGGCGGTGACTATTATCGTGGCGGTGGGCGCCCTCGTACTCGTTCTAGGTCTCCTGATGCTGATAGGTACTATCGTCCCGGTGGACGCAATCGACGCGATCATGATAGTCGCGACGATGACAAGACGCGCGATAGCTACTACTCCAGTCGGGGTAGAGATGGAGGCCGGAGGAGGAGCCGTAGCCCGAAACGGGCCAAGAGTAGGACGGCGTCGCCGCAACTGACTGAAGATGAACGAGATCGTCGTACAGTCTTCGTCCAGCAGCTTGCAGCTCGTTTGAGGACTAAAGAACTGATCGCTTTCTTCGAGAAGGTCGGACCAGTGAAAGAAGCTCAGATCGTGAAGGATAGAGTCAGTGGTAGATCTAAGGGGTAAGGCGTATCCTCCTCTTGCGTTGATTTTTACTAACACGTTGCAGCGTCGGCTATGTCGAGTTCAAGGACGAGTCATCGGTACCTCTTGCTATTCAACTTACCGGGCAGAAACTTCTAGGGATACCTATCATTGCACAACTAACGGAGGCGGAGAAAAACCGTCAAGCTCGAACTGGAGAAGGCTCTACGCATAATAACCCCAACCAGATTCCATTTCATAGGCTCTATGTCGGAAACATCCATTTCAGTATCACCGAGAGTGACCTACAAAACGTGTTTGAACCCTTTGGTGAGCTAGAATTTGTGCAATTGCAGAAAGAAGAACAAGGCCGAAGCAGAGGTTATGGCTTTGTTCAGTAAGAATATCCCCTCCCTTCTTTCCTGTTGCTGATGCTGACGATGGCCCTATAGATTCCGAGACCCTAACCAAGCTCGTGAGGCGTTGGAAAAGATGAATGGGTTTGACCTTGCCGGTCGGCCCATTCGTGTTGGCCTCGGCAACGATAAGTTTACTCCTGAATCTACCGCCAACCTTCTGCAGCGCTTCCAGGGACAGAATCACCAACACAATTTCCAGGGCTCTGCCTTCTCTGGCCACGGTGGTCGTGGTGCTCAGGCAGGTGGTGCAGGAGGAGCATTTGATCGTGCGGGAGGTCGAGACAATGACAAAGGCACCGGTGGCGCCAGTGCATTAGATGACACGGATGTTGCTGGTGTGAACTTCAACAATTATAGTAGGGACGCATTGATGAGGAAACTCGCGAGAACAGATGAACCAGCCCCTGAGGCCAACGGCATCGACGAGAAGAGAAAGATCATCAAACCTAAACCCGAAACAAAGCCTCTACCTGTCAATGTTAATATGGCAAGTAGATGCGTGGTTTTGAAAAACATGTTCGATCCAACTCAGTATGCTATCCCTCCTACTTCAGAAATAAAGGGGCAAAGCTAACCGTTCGCATAGGGAGGAAGGCGAAAACTGGATTAAAGAACTCGAGGACGATGTCAGGGCAGAGTGCGAAGAAAAATACGGTCATGTTGTTCACATCTCTCTAGATCCAAACTCCCAAGGCGACATTTACCTCAAATTCGATCGTGTCCAGGGCGGCGAGAACGCTATAAAAGGCCTCAACGGCAGATTTTTCGGGGGAAGACAGATTACTGCAACACCAGTCGTTGACGCTGTCTATAGGAGCTTGTTTTCCCGCAGCGGCTAAAGCCAGGAATCCTCCATACCAAACTCAAAACGCTTGTTGGTAGGTTCTTCCTGCTGGTGGATCACTGTTTCCTTTTTAAACGTCGAGATTCTCTTTTCAGAATGATTTCGCTTATCTCTAAGGGCAAGAGTATTTCTCGAATGTGGAATTGACGTGGAATTTGCAGACTACTTGCCTGTCTAGGCTTGTCTCCACGTCAGTCTTCAGTGTAGCTACTTGCTTTGGAATGGTTATATGGCTGCTTGCGGTTTCTATTCTGTCTTCACCCTCTCCTGCAATCGGGACTGACAGCGATCAATAGGGGGTAGACTGACATGCGTTCGCGCGTCGTCCCTGGGATGCAAATTAACTGTGCCTAGAATACCCGCTCTTCCCATGTCACTTGTCTGCACTCACAATCTCGGTAGTACCTCTTATGTGTTGCATTGTTTATGCCACTCTAAAACTCGCTTGTTTAAGACAACCTCTAGAAAAATCAAATTATGTCCTATATCCACCATGCATCAGTAAAATAAGTTCCATATCTCAGTTGGATATCCAAGGGTTAAGAGCGCCCCTTCAGGACAACCAGGGTATAACGCCCAAAAAAAAAATTTGAATGCTTCAAGCATGCTTCATGCATTAAGCAACCCTAAAAAGTAGAATAACTGAAGAAACCAAATCACGTCCCAGCCAATATAGTCCAGTGCAGCTAGCACAGCCCATCTAAATTCCTTATTTTTTCACATTCACCTCCTTTCATCTTCCTCGACCAGCCTAGCGCATAGCCAAGGCTTAACCCGTCAAAAATCCTCTCTCTCGATTCCTTCCCCACTCCCCACTGAAGGCATCCAGCTTTACCGCACACATCGCCACCTCCATTCCTCCCCTCCCGTCTCCTGTGCTCTGTACCCTCAACCGCCACTGTCCCCTCTTCACGATCCACTCCCCGAACTCATCCATACTGCCCCTCCTCTTACGCTTGCGGAGTGGAGTGCTGGGGGGCCGACTGAGCGGTGGAGGGTATTGAGAGGGCCAGGGCGGGGCGGGTGATGAATTGATATTGTTGTTGGAGCGGGTCGCGGCTGGGGCGGAGGTTTGGAGGTTGGTCGCGCTGGAGCTAATGTTGGAATCGGGCTTAGGCATCATGACCGTGGAGCTATTGTTATTCTCCACGTCATCGTACCGACTCTCCGTACTCCCGAACTCTGACCGGTCCCCCCAGTAATCCTCCCCGTCTAGCACGATTTGCGCGTTTCGCTCAAGTCGGATCTTGACTTTATCCTCGCTGAGCGGCGTGTTACCTGGGCTGACTGGGTGGTTGGCCGCGCCACCGCTGGAGAGCATCATTAGGCCTAGAGGTTGGTTAACGGGGAGGTTCATTTTGTTGGCTATGACTTGGAAGAGGCTTGATATTCGCGCTCTGGCTTGGCCGACGAATTCAGCGCGCATGCTGCGGAAGTCGATCTTCGTTGATTCGCCAGATACTTCGAGGACTAATTCGCGGGCTACGTCGTCGACGAAGGGGCGGGAGTAGTTGACCCATCCTGACGACGGTGAGCGGTCTTGTGGCGAACTGTCACCCACGAAGGAGACTCCCGACTGTCGGATATCCTCCAGGCGGATGACAATTTCGGAACAGTTACGCTTGTAGTTGAAGCTGATGTGGTGCGGGATGAGCCTCTGTTCCAAGCCTCGTAGGTGAAAGTATCTGCAATCCCGTAGCAATTCTGCGCGATGTTCATCATCTCTAATACGTAAAGGATACCCTCTGAGCATATGCAGAAGTTCTGCAAAGACATCTGCTGAGCGGTTGGGAACGGAGGCAGGAAGTATTGATGGCGGCCGTAAAAGCCCTTCCCGGTTTAGGCCAGGGAAGACCTCCGCCGGTGTGGAGAAGAATACAGCGAAACCCAGGGAGAAGAAATTCGGAGAGTCGCCAGGAGATGAGAAGATGTCTCGAGGAATCTGAAAGTTTCGGCCCCCAATTTGAATAAATATTTGAGAGTCAAAAAGTTGCGATATTAGTCGTGGCACTATCGGGCGTCAGTATTCAACTTTGGGTGATAATCTTGCATCAACATAAGAGGCTTACAGCTATAGAACTGCGCGTCGGCAAACAGCCGCACGAAATGCCCGCCATCTCGTGGTTGGACATGGTAACCTACTCTAATTAGCATAGCTACAGTTGCGCACCGCATATGGTAGGACAAACCTTGTAAATGGAGTGAAATATCCTTAAACGTGACCGGATCCCGGTCAATATACAGGGTCCTCACCCCACCAGCACCGTCTTCATTTTGTAATTGCCGCTCGAAAAACTGGGAAAAGTATGAGGGTGCTCTAAGATTCTCAGTTATTTGCCCTAACAATACTTGCGACCAAAAAAGGCCACAGCTGTAGCCCAGAGAATGTAGATACTGACCATCAGACGATATCGATGCTCCGGACAATCTAAACAACTCCGAGCCTATCTGTACAGGAAAAACTTTTTCATGTGGTAATATTTTTGGTATGTCGGGAAAGCTCTGCTTTCGTGCAGCATGTGGCGTGCTTGGTACCCGACCCATACCCGCATCCGCGCCTTCTGATGCCGTTCGCCGAGTAGCTGAAGGAGGTACGTGAGGGCCGGAGGAGGTTGTGTGTTCAAATCCCGTAGAGTTGCTCCGATTATTTACCACGCCGTTATCCGCTCGAGCCACAGCGACACCGCTTACGTTCGCACCTGTGGAAATAGCACCCGGTCCAAGCCCTGATTTCTGCGGCGCCAGCTGAGGATTGGCGTTGGATCCAGTGTGTCCCCGTTTCCGTGAGTCCTCTCTGCTCGCAGGAACAGCCCAGTTTAGCACAGCAGAAGATGGTTCAGAATCCGCTTTTCTCTTTATTCCTGTACGTACAAGCGGGGATGCCTGACTTGTTGAAGTTCCGCCGACTGCCGCCGGTTTCACCGAGGAGAGTGTCGGTGTTGCCGTATTACTCGTCGGTCTTGACGATACAGGTACAGGAACTGCAAGGTCCTGCTTAGGTGTTGACTGAGACTTGACTTCAATCGGGAGTTCGTTTGGTGTCCCGTAGAGGTTCCCTGCTACCGAGAGAGGATCAAATGTAGCTTCCCAGTCAAAGTTGAACAGCGCAGGAGACTCTGCGATGCCGCTATATGCGCCTGCAGTGAAGCCACCCGCAGCGACTGCGGGACTCAATGTGAGGCCTTCCTCCAATACTCCAGCGTAATTATTATCACCCCTTCGCAGTCCGGCCTGATCGTGACCTATCGAAAAAGAAGTATCGAGTGAAGAGGCACCAAGGTTTATTCTCTGCGATCCGCTGCCGCCATCGCCGCTACGTCCTGCATTGACGGTACGACCCGTCCCGTGAATAGATGGTGGGCCAGAATACGATCCAGGCACTGTGGTTGATATCGAGGAAGGGATCTGACTCGGCGCAATTGGCATTTGTAGCGAAGGCCCCAAGAAGAGCAATATCCCGTTTGATCCGGTAGACTATGGAGCACACACCCCGCAAGAGTGGGAGGGGAAGGGAGGGACAGCTAATGTCCTTGCCTGATGAGACGCTGCAGCGTAAGCTGACGTTAATCTCCGCTTGTCAATGATGACTGAATGCTGACAACTTGTGAAGGTCCAAGACGGACCAATCCGATAATTCGTAGAAACCGAGACTTGCAGGAATATAGTGGGGGCAACCTGAAACAATGTCAACGAGACTTGGTTGGAACGTGCTTTTTGTTGTCGGTGGTCTTTGTAACGATTATCCAACGTCTTAGGCGATTAGAAAGTGAACGGCTTTGGCGAACTAGATACCTGCAGATAGCCGATTGAGCTGCTTAAGACATGCGATGTCTTATAGTAAAGGCGCCAAGGAGCGACCTGTGATTAATCCAGTCAATCATGAAAGAGATTTAATAGTAATCAGAAAGACGACTGTATGTTGCGCTACTGGCGGGGAACGACGGATGGTGGGTAGGATAAAGTGGTGGTTGAACAAATCTGATGGGCCTAACACTTCCGCTGTAGCTCGCCCAATTTGGCCGAGACTACCTCGACCTTTATATACGCTGAGCAACTTCAGCTATGAAGCTCGAAATCTGCCCATTTCAGACCGCAAATGTCCACTTGGACACGAAGAAACGGCATAGCCACGATGACGGTCATCTTTTTCATCGGTAGGAGAAGCGCCGTCGGAAGGCCCGGTGCAGCTTCAGATTTCTGCTGCGGTGCTTACGGGCCAAAAACGCGGCAAAAAGCCGACCGCAGTTAATATGATTGGGTCTCGGGTAAGAATCTCAAACAGCACGTTCTTTCAGGCCCCAAGTTCTTCGAGATGAAACGAAGCTTCAGCCACCCCGCGACCCCCTTCTACCATGGTTCACAATGACGTGAGCTTCTCCTGCTTGACGATAGGTACTATATCCGATACTTGTAAAAACCACTAAACGGTAGTGGTCCCAATGTACTAACGTACGTAAAGTCGTTGATCGCAATTGAACATAGTATTCTTTGCGTAATAGAATCTATTTAGGTTCCTCAAAGCCCATAGGACATGTGCACATGCTGCTGGAACGTCTTTCCTTGTTGTCTGGTTTTGTCAGATATTCATTGTCACCTACAGGCCCATGATCCTCAAACACGAAATATGCATCAGCTGCTTCATATCCCTCCGCAACTGCAAGAAGAATCCGGCTGTGCATGCTCTGAACTGTTTGCGAATGGCGAGCATGCAAGTAGGTTCGATTGAAGGAAGTGGACATTAATAAGATTTGTATGTGGAATAAAAAGGAGTTGTTTCCCATTCCCGATGCATTAGTCTTAACCAACCGCCATAAAAGATGCTCCAACTCCGAACTCCCTTCCGTGTTATCCGTATACAGTAAGATGGCCTAGTCTAAAAGGCACAGAGGACGAGACGATATCTCGGCCGAAGAGGAATGCCAAGCGGGGACGAAAAATAGAACTACTCTTTAGTCTCGGGGATTGTGTGGTCGAAAGGTTCTGTCATCTTTGAATCACCACCCTTCTCTCTTGCATGGGTTCTCGCTCATTCTTAGACCCTCGATGCGATCCAAGAGCCACCCACTTTTTCTTTTATCATTACTACCTTCTATGTCCTTCTGACCCAGCTTGACCTTCCTCGAGAGGGTGCAAGTCGTCTTCCACAGCATGAATTGATAGCACCTTCCGTTTTCTTCGCAGGCCTTTTTGCAGTTCTCGAATGAAGAATGGGCGTTTTTCTCCGTCTCAGAGAGATCTTCAAACTCTTTGTCCTCGTGTTTCTTCGGATCCCATTCGTTTTCGGGCTTGTATTCCCAGTCGTCTGATTGGTTCTGCCAATCATCCCGTTCCGGAACCAATAGAGGCTTAATGAAATGGTCAAAGACATCCGCGTAGATGATGGGGCGCTGGAGCACGAATTGTCAGTTTCCTTCCTTCGCTTCTGGCATAGAAGTAGTTAAATCCAACGCACCTCAGCAGTAGCATTTTGCCTTTCAAACGCCCACATGTCCTGTATATCAACTGGAAGCATGTGATGCAGGGTGACAATAGGCTGGCACCACTGTTCGTCAGTGAACGGAATTAAGTATGGCGGTTCTCCGTTCAGCTTCGGCCAAGACTTCGTCAATTTAATGCCGTTATCCAGCATTGACTTTCCGAGAACGTGATCCCCACAGCAGCTTTCTGCCGCCTCGGTCTCATACTTGGACGCGATATGTGCATCCTTACCCACGGTCTGCTGCATGGCACCCTGAGAAATGATGTATCCAGTGCCACCATGGGCGAACTCGATCTCCTTGAACATGGTAGGCGAGCCCAGATACCATGGCTTGTTGTGATCCATCGCCTTCAACCACCTAAGGAGATTCGGCCACACCACATATGTATCCGCATCGATGAATATGTACCATTTCGCATCCGGGTTGATCTTGTAAGTCTTTGCGAGTATATGCACATTCTTGTACTTGTCGAGCTCCCAACCCCCACTTAGCTTTAGTCGCTTCGGGTCCTGTCGGAGAGGCTTGAACTGCTGTAGTTTACGGTAAAGCCCGAAATCCTTGTTCTCCTGCTTCATCGTATCATTGAACTCATCCAGCGAATCGTGTATCTTGTAGTTCCCTATTATCTGGTCAATATCCGAAAAGAACAGGTACTTTGGGACGTGCGTCAGGGTTGTGACGAAGTGGACGAGGAGTTTGTCGTAAAGTTCGGTCGCGCCTGTCTTGAAGACCACCTGGACATCCTCACCTCCCTCCAGGTCTTCGGGCCCAATATGTATGTAGGCAGGTTTGGAGTGGGAATCGGGCAGGGGGCCGCCTGGCCCTGAGTGCCCGGATGGTGGAGGTGGTGGATGTTCTCCGCTGAATGGTGCGTGGACGGGGGCGGTGCCTTGCAGCGACCAGTACGCAAATAATCCGCTCAGGAAAGTCGCTGCGGCACAGACATAAAGGATGACGCGAATCGAAGACCGCGGGCCGAAGCCCATCGTAGCTGGGGAATTCATGGCGGTAACATGAAGAAATGTTGGGCTTTGAGGAAAGATCGAAAGGGAATGTGAGTATGAGATCAGGAGAGATGAAAGACTGCGCGAGGACACCGAAATAACCGATTCGCTTGGCCAGAATATACGTCTAACGGCGATTGCGCTAGATGAGACAGAAAGGGACTGTCTGAGTAAGTTGGGGGCTGGAATGTGGCCATACGAGAGCGCAAACCAATCTCGGAATTCATGCACTCCAATCAAAACAGCTTGGCAACAAGGCTGCTGAAGGGGGTGTTTTTGAATTTGGTTAGCGCTGAGGCAATATTTAGCAGCCGAAAATCTCTTTGCTTGGCAAGAACCCTCCAGCTACAGATTTGACGAACTCGTATTAGTTAGTCGCGGCTGCATAATTTCTGTATTCTATGAACAGAGAAGACAACGAACGTCATAACCTGGCCGTTCAAAGAACTTGATTTAATTCTACGAGTGTAATCCGCAATCAGAAAGCGAGAAGGTCATGCGTTTTCTTCCCGGCGACCAACCTCCTAGTACGCCGAAAACATACGATGCTGCACCAGGTTGATGTTGGGCGGCCTCAGCAAGGCATCAAGGAATGATAAGCCGCCCCTGCCGAGACATGCCTCTTGTGCGACTGTGCTCCGGAAATAAGCTTAATCGACAGGAAGGCATAATAGCGGCGGACGATGGGGGATGTTTCTTTTTCGACATCCCAATCAGCCAAAGAAAGAATGGGTGGAGTCGGAATCAGCACCGTGCACCAACCACCAAATCTTCTGTTTCTGGAACTTGCGTGCGTCTATCTTGGGCTCTCGCTGGAGGCGTGCCATTTCGTCACCATACCTCGTACCTGTTGTTCTTACCCCCATTCCCGCCTGTAGCGTAATGAGTCCATGACACGGTTCCTACTTAACTTTCAGACTTTCAGGATCTCTTGGGTTTCACTAAATATCACATTGTAATTTATAAGTTTATGGGGAAATTACTGAGTTACCACGAATTTTGACTTTAATTACCCGGATACCACATGCGTTACCCAATTGCCACACCTGAGTTGGATGCATGCTCTCCCGCCGTTTAGGGTGTGTATCCACAGCGTGTCCTCTATGTTGCTCTTTGTTTTTACCGAAAAATTCAGCATGTCAACATCACGTTCTATCCCCACTGAGGTCAGCTCAGACCTTGAGCTCTAGGTGCGCCCGGCCTTATGAAGCAATGTGGACGGTCTGGGAAGAGGAGACTCCAACAAGATGAGGTCATACATGGGTACTGTGGGGAGTAGGGACACAACCGCCGCAGCCGTAGAAATACCTTTGTAGGGTAGACAATGGCGGGGTAGCAATAGTGGTATTTGAGTAAACACATCATGGCATCCGTGTAATTAAGATCAAAATCGTGCTATCTCGGTGATTTCCCCTAAGTTTATTTCTTGCATCAATGTTTGAAATTGTTTATTGTTGCTCTTCGAAGCTGTTCCTGTACCTCTGCCTTGAGGATTTTGCGTGAGCGGGACCATGCTGCAGTTGACGGGTTTCTCACAGTTGATATTTAGGTAAGTTTCCCCAGTTGCATAAAAACACCTTTCCTGCCTCTTGTTCTTGAGCCGTCTCCACCATCTACATCTACCTTCAATCCTTGAGTGCGGCGCTCAACTGAGAGTTTTTTGGGGATTGGTTCCTCGGGTGAGCTCTTCCACCACTTCTTGTATCCGAAGCACTTTTTGTCATCTACATCTGCCTTCCAACCTCACATGCAGCATCGGACTAACGGCCAACTAAGATTCAGTCTTTAGGTAAGCTCACTCAACACAGCTTTGTCGTCTCTACCACCTTTTGTACTCGATGCCTTTTTATCACCTGCATCTCTATTGAAACCTGAGATTTTGCGTTCAGCTGATGGTTTGCTGAGAATCGGCTTTCTAGGTGAGTCTACTCTGGGCATAAGAGGATCTTGCACCACCTTAGTCACTCGTAACCTTTTATTATCTACATCTACATCCAAGCCTCAGGTGCGGTGTTCAGCTGACGACTTACTGAGAATCAGTTTCACAGGTTAGTCCTCGCTAGGGAAAGGGAATTACCCTACTTTATTTATAACTCTTCCACTACTCTGTGTCTTGCTTCACACTTTTGTATTGGTGATTGATCGAAGACCTGCCCAGAATCGATTCATAAGGTAAGTCAACTCGGTGGCATAAGAGGCTCTCATGCGGCTTCATTTCCTGTAACTCCTCCACCACTCCCCACCCGCCCAAACCTCAGCTTTGAAGTTTACATGACAGATTGCTGAGAATCGGACCTTTAGGTGAATCTACTCAGTCACGCAAGAGGCTCTCCCCACTCCTTCATCATTTCACACCTCTTTATATTTCAAGCGTGATACCCGTACTAGCGTTTGTTCTAAAAATCGGTTCTTTAGGTAAGTCCACATAACGTCATTGTAACTCTTCCCAACACCTTACTCCGACATCACTCCTTCACTATCTGGCATCCAACTTGAGCCTCTACTTTGACATTCCGCTGACGGTCTACTAAACTTAGCTTCTTCAGGTACGTCGTCTTAACCGCGCAAGAGTCCTTTCACTCCTCTGAATCTTTTACTATTCTTACATCATCCGCCATGTAACCGCTACATCGCCTCAGGCACTAGACTAACGGTTTTCTCGGTGTTGATCCTTCGGGTACGTCTACTTAGCGGTGCAACAGGCACCTCCACCTTTTACTTCCCTTACGTCTCCTTGATAACTTGCAACTCTGCTCGTGTATTGCTTCTGACACTTGGTTGTAGTTTCGCCGAAGATAGATCGTTAAGGTACTTTGACTCGATGACTTGAAGACTTCTTAGTGTCCTAGTTCTTTCGTATTTTCTACATAGCCTATTTCCTACCTTCACCAATCGTCTTTTCATGTACCTAACGGATTTCGGTGCTAGCCTTCAAGGTAAGTTTACTTGGTCGGATAAAGGATTTCATTATAGCCTTGTTCTTTCACTACCCCACACCACCTTTTACCAACTTTGGATAACCCGCTTCGTATAAACCTAGCGGTTATTTGGGAATTCTGGTTCTAGGCTTGGTCAACTTTCAACCTGTCTCGTAATCACCTTGTACCAGCCAGGGTCTGTCGCCTGCTATCGAACATCCAGCTTCAGCCGGAGCACCGGTCTAACGATAACCTCAAATTAACGCTTGAGGCAAGTGGACTGAGTGCCGGATATAGCATTGATATTCTCTTCCTTCACTAGGTTTCTTCAGTATCTGGAACTGGTCTTCAATCGTACTGTCCTTTTTTATTTATTTAAAGAATCATACTAACATTTCCTTTAGCTTTCGTCCCACAGTAGGTTCGCCGATTAGATAGTGGCTCTTACAATTTCTGCACTTTTACTATCCTATCTATTATCTTCCTTTAGTACTGACATCGATATTTAGATCCGTCCGACGGTTTCTCGAAGCTCCTTTTCAAGGTGAGTTCGGTTCTCTCCGCGCAAAGCCCCTTTGCCGATTCTCCTCTTTCCTTGTACCTCTCTCCGTGTTATCGACTTCGGATTTTACTTTTCTTCCTTGGGCCAATCTTGGCTGGAGATAGATTGTCGGAGCTAACTTCCCCCAACGCATCTCCAATGCACTCCATTGCACTCTATTGTGCACGCAAACCCAAGACAAGACTCATTGGAAGTTTGAGCAAGTTTATTTCAAGATTTATTGTCATTTCAACCAAATTCCATGCAAAAGTCTTTGGTGTTCGGGATAAATTTTCTTCAGGATTTATTATATTTTCACCCAAATTTCACACAGGATCCGGTGTTTTTTCGATTAAGTTCCATACAGATTTCGAGCAAGTCATTTCATACATGCTTTGGGTTGTTCAAGGCTAACGCTTATGGAGAAACTCTAGTTTACCTGAATCTGCTCTGTTCAAGTGGGATTTTATGGGGCCTGGGCTTATATTCACCGTCGACATCTGCTTTTACCCCTTTACTCCTATTTCCTCTTCCTAGAAAACACTGCCCACGATTATCTCTTCCCCTGCCCTTGCTGTGTTACCCTACCACTGACAGGCCTGTCTTCCCCAGATTATAAATCTCCAGTAATCGCCAATATGACCGCCCGGCCTGCGTGGACCATCGAAGAGAAGGTACGTGCTCTGATCTGCCTTGGCATGGCATATCCCGTACTAACTAACGATAGCTCGACATGCTGGTTTCTGTTATTCTCCAGCAACAGGCTCGGCCCAACTGGGGAACACTGGCCTTGCCGAATGGCCGTGGATCAACTGGAGCGCAGAAAATACTGACCCAATTGATTAAAGACTGGAAGGAAAAGTATCCTCTCGCAGATGGTGCTAATAACGGCGATGATGCGGATGGGGGTGGGGCATCTTGGGTCAAATAAACTCATATTTGAGAGAAGATTACTAATGTTTCTTAGGAGACGCCCCTGGCACTACTCCCAAGCCAAAGAAGACTCGAGCGCCTCGTACCCCGAAACTTGCCAAGAAAAATGCCAATGATGCTACTAATGTCAAAGGTCAACAGGCGGATGATGCCGAATTTGATGAAGAAGGTGAGGGTGCCTGCGCCCCCTCGTCTGCTCCTGTTGTAAAAAAGGCGCGTAAGCCCCGCGGGGTTTATAGTTCGAAAGGTAAGAAAAATGCTTCCTTTATCTAAGTTTAGTATAAGGCGATGATTAAGCAGGAATCTTAGATGCTGTTGCTCCGCCTAGCGTGGATACCACGGCTCCCCATCCGCGTAAGGGAGCTGGTAATGGTGCTACGTCCGCTACTATTACCGACGATGATGGCGATGGTGCGGACGAAGTGGTTTCTGGTCTGGCTACGTTGCCTGTTAAAGTTGAAAAGAAAGTTGATGTATATTCCCTTCCCTATTGGTATAAATAATCCGCAATTCCTAATGCCAGTTGTAGGGAACTGTCAAAACCGGATCCGGGGAGGGCTTGATCGCGGGTGGTTTAACTGCCGAACAAAAAACCAAGCACAAATCTCCTTCTGGCCCTATTCAGGTGGATCTTGAGGATCCGATTCAAGTTGGTTCTGATACTAGCGCGACTGTTTCCCCTGTTGCCGTTCGCAAGCGCAAAGTTGAGGTCGGGGATGATCTCGGAGATGGGGAGGTCGGTGCTGAGGTTTTTCCTATTTCCAAGAAAGTTAAGGAGGACTCGGGTGTTCAGGCGGAGGATAGGGATGTGGATGTGGCCTGATGGTGCGTCTTTTCTGTGGTAGTGCGGTTTCCCGGCCGGGGTGTGGTCGTGCGTACTTATCGGTTATGGTTTTTCAAGCGGAATGTGCTCGTGAATTCTTCCTGTGGTTGTGGTCTTAGCTATTTCTCACAGTTATGACTGGTTCATATGGTTTGAACTAAATCATATGGTCTTTCCTGCAACATGCGGCCGTCGCATCGTTCTTTGATTTGACTCGTATTTGTGGTCATGACCATTTCTTCTGGTCATGGCTAGTTCGTATGGTCTTCGCTGCACCATATGGTCTTCACTGATCCCTATAACCATGACCAGCCCTCGTGGCCTTAAGAGCTCTTATGACCTTAAAACCTTCTGATCCTTTTGATAGCTTCCTATAATCCCAACTCCTTCCTACCTTAGTCTACCAGTGAAGCGATGGTCCTGGTTAGTTTCTATGATCTTAGCCTATCTACGCAGTTACAGTCGGCCCCTTCCTGATCTCAGCTTACCCATATGGTCATAGCGTTGGCTAGCTCCTATAGTCTCAACCCACTCAAGTGATTATAGCTGCGAATACTTCTTATACTCTCAATCTACCCAGTGGCCACAGTCTTGACTCCTGCCTATAGTTTCAGGGTAATTATATGGCCATAGCCCTGCCCCTATCCTATAGTCTCTGCACTCCCGCGTGGCTATAGTCCTGACTAGTCCCTATTATCATATCCTATGTGTGACCATAGCCCTACGTTCATCCTCTCAAGATCAGGTGTGTATTTCCCCTCATGGTGGCATGAAACATGCTCCGTTGCGTAGCTTCTTTTTCTCCTAAGACCACAGCGCCTAAATATGCTAGTACTATTCTACAGGGTGCCATAAGGCCAATCCTGAAAAAAAAGAGCGCCTTAATCCCTCCCCTCCCTCCTCTTCTCCTTCTCCTTCCTCTTCCTCCCCCCTACTCCCGGATCCCTCTCCCTCTCTCTCTCCTTCTCCCCCCCACCCTCTCCTCCAGCCATCTTCTTCGGCCAGTCCCTCGCAATATCAATGCTCGCTCTCGGACACCAAACCTCCAAAAGCACCAATAAAAGGAAATCCACCACTACACAAAGACAAAATAGTTTCCCGGCCCAAATCCCACACCCGTAGTACCTCTTGAGTCGATCAATCAAGGCGAACCCCCTCCCCCCACCCGAACTCGCATACTGATACCCATAAAACTCCTCCTCGCTCAAAACCCCAGATATTCCATCATAGACCCGCTCCGTGCGACGCGCGACATCCGTCCAGGAGTACATCATCTTCACCTGGTCGTGGAACCGCTCCGTGCGCACTCGGTTGGCGCGGAGGGCCGCGATCGCTTTTCCGGTCGCGAGGACTAGGTCGTCTTCTTCTGGTCGTGCGAAGATCGTCATGTGTCCCGGGAGGACCTCGGGGATTCCCCCAACCCTCGTACAGACGACGTACAACCCGCAGCTAGCGGCTTCGACGATCACGGTTCCGAAAGCTTCGGTGAGCGACGGGTGCAGGTAAATGTGTCCGCGCACCATGACGTCCCGGACTTCCTCGTGCCGCACGGGACCGAGCATCTCAACGCGGTCTTGGAGGACGCGGCGTTCGAGCATTTGTTCCAGGTCGATGGCCTTTGGGCCGGACCCGGCGATTATGAAGCGTACATTTGGGTGAGAGGCAAGGATGCGTGGGATTGCGGCGATGAGAAGGTCGGTGCCTTTGTTGTAGAAGAGGCGGGAGATTACGACGATGGTTATTGTGTCGTGTGGGCCGAGGTGGTGGGGTGCAGGGGGGTGCGGGGTCGTGGGTGGGGAGGGGTTCTGGTCGGTGGCGGTTTTGTCGGGGTAGGATAGGGGGCGGAAATTGTCTGCCACGACGGCGTTGGGAATTACAGAGACCATGAGGGGGTCAAGGGAGGCGCGGAGGACGGTGTTTTCTTTGCTGCGGGACGAGGTTAGCTGGAACGGATGAGAGTATGGAAGACTGGTGAGATGACACACCAGGTGTGACTGACGCAGATAACATGATCTACATCGCTCAATGTGAACTTCAGGAGCTTGTTCGTCAGTATGCTGGCTGCGTCCGCGAAACCGAATAGACTGTGATCGGTAAAGACCGTCCTCAACCCCATAGTCCGCGCATGTAGGATTGCTTCATGACAAAGGCTGCTGAGACTGGCGTGTCCGTGTACAATGTTGATTTGCTCCCTTATAATTATATTCCGAAATATCGGGAAGAAGGAGAAGACAGTGGGGAGTGTAGACTCCCGGTAAATGACGAAAAATGGAACATGGTACACTTTAAGTCCATTTGTGAGATAGCGGACTCCGGTGCGGCCTTCGTATGCGTGCGTAATTATTATACATTTGTGACCGCGATCTATCAGTTTCTTTCGAGAGTGTAGTGGTTAGTGGCGACGATCTCAGGGGGACGGCTGGATGAACTCACTGTAGATAATTGGTAGATGTGACTTTCGACTCCCCCTAGTATATAATGAATATGGTTCGCTGCTGTAAGGAGACGGGCCCCATACCTGGCTGTGGGAAGAAGAAGTCACTTATCATACTGTAGATATGTCAGCTATGTTCTATATTCTCAGGATTGTTCGTGCTCTTCGGGGTAGACAAAGAAGCATACGCAATATTGTAAGGCATCATGATGCGCAAAGAATTCTTTGCAGACCGGAGTCGAAAGAATATGTAGGCATAGCTCTTAAGGGGTCAAACTGGGAGAGATTATGGTCTGAGACTACGTTACCCTCGACGTTGGGGAAGCGCAAAAGCTCGGGGGTGAATCGCGCGATGACAGCTTGCTAGCGGCTCTCGGAACTTGCCGTGATATTTCGCGGAAAAAAGTTCGCGAGTTTCCAAAAGTTCGCACAAATCGTTATCGACAACAGCATTTCATTATAAATGTCTAAAGCCTCCTGGAAACTTCACGGCATAGTCGATTGGCCTTGAAGGGTTTTCGGTTGATCGCCCGAGGGTCGTCGCTGTCGGACGGCCCCCTGCCAGCCAAGATGTATGCGCGCTACATCCCACCTGCCTCGACACAGTATCGAGTAGCACCGGGCCTCAAACGAAAGCGTGCACCTGCAGAGTCTATAGAAGAAGCTCCGATCGAGGGTAAGCTGTTGAAGAAGTCGAGAAAGACGAAGGAGAAAAGCGAGTCTCAGGATAGTGCGATATCATCTGCACAGAAGCTCGGTCATGGCAACGATACGGGTCGCGAGGGAAATGGGACGACCCAGCTGGAGGATCAAGCACAGTGGGTGAAAGGTCCGAAGAGGGGAAAAATGAAAAAAGAGAAGTCCATGCCCGCGGAATCCGTGGATAACACTTCGGCAGAGAAAATTGGATCATTGGAGGAAGATGCTGCAGAGACAGGATTGCCGATTCGAAGCAAGAGCAGACATAAACCCAAGGGGAACCCTACCGATACGGGTGATGCAGGGAGTAATATAAAGCGTATAAAGGAGCAGTATGGCTTAGATATATCTGCTAAGGGAGAGAACAGAGTTGTGGCCGAAGAACCAGGGAAAAAATCACAAAAGAGCAAAAAGAAGAAGAATAAGAAACAGCAAACTAACGAAACGAACGGAGATGGGAATGGAAACGGCGCGATGGGGGACACTGATGTAAACATGGCCGGGGTTACGGAGGAGGTGGTGCCTCAGAAGATCCACGATTCAGTGAAAGAGAAAGGAAACCGCGGGACTCAACCGGAAGACATTGCACAAGACGAGAGTGATACCAATTCTGAACAAGACACAGACAAACAGTCAAAGCATAAGTCTATCCTGAACAAATTTCAACGGTCTGCTAAGATATCAGAGAAGCTGGTCACCGAAATATCAAATGAAGGTCAAGAGATATCGGAAGACAAGGAGCAAACAGAAGTCCAAGGTCTCGTACCTCTCCCACAACCTGAACAAGTTGTGAATCCTTCTGGAAGGCTTGCCTTCTCAGCGCTTCCATCATGGCTTGCACAGCCGATCACCGTCTCTTCCGCGTCGGTGACCGCATTTCCAAATTTGGGTATCAACACTAAGCTTATCTCTATTTTGGAAGCAAAGGGGTATAAGGAGGCGTTTGCTGTTCAATCTGCAGCTCTCCCGCTGCTACTTCCTGGGCCAAACCAACATATTGGTGACATCTGTATCTCTGCAGCGACGGGATCTGGTAAAACCTTGGCTTATGTCCTGCCTCTGGTTGAGAGCTTACGGAGCAGGACTATTACTAGATTACGAGGTTTAATTATTGTTCCAACAAAAGAGCTTGTCATACAAGCGAAAGAGGTGTGCAAGATTTGCTCCTCCGGGTCAGGCCTGAAAGTTGGCTTCGCACTGGGAAGCCGTCCTATAAAGATTGAACGAGATCAGCTTATCAAAAGGACACCGAGATACGACCCTGTGGCTTATGCAACGTTACAGAAGAGATCCAAGGATCCAGAACTCGATCTTGACTACGATTCCCCTTGTGAAGACTCTGGATTCGACACCAATTTCGAAGTACTCCCAGACCATATTATTGATCATTCTTCTAATGTCGATATACTCATTGCTACGCCTGGCCGACTAGTTGAACATATCCGTTCTACACCAGGCTTCACGCTTGACTATCTGCAATGGCTAGTTATTGATGAAGCAGATCGTCTCCTGAGCCAGAGTTTCCAGGAATGGACTTATGTTGTTCTTGGAGCGGCTGAGAAAAAGAAGGAATACGATCAACTGAATGTGCAAGAACAGATCTTAACTGAAATGGGCCTCCACCGAAAAAATGCTCATGTACGCAAGGTTGTGCTGAGTGCCACAATGACCCGAGATGTTGGAAAGTTGAGTGCACTGAAGTTGAGGAACCCCAAGTTGATCGTTGTGGATGATTACGGAAGCGTGAAAGCTCAATCGAGCTTTGATCACGATCAAAAGGAAGGTGGCATGGATGAAGAACTGGTTACTACAGATGGTGACGCTTTCCAGTTACCGCCCACTTTGAAGGAGTGGGCTGTCGCAGTAGGAGATGGAAGTGAAAAGCCGTTGTATCTTCTAGCACTACTAAGAACAAAGATATTCACGGATGACAGCAGCTGCAATCCCTTCAAGGCAGGTATTCTTGAGGGCAAAGTCAGTGGTGCTGAAGACGAGAATGAATTGGCGGATTCAACAGATTCAACAACGGAGTCAAGCTCATCCGATGACGACTTTTCTAACGACTCTTCGGACGATTCATCTCCAGGTGATTTAAGCATATCTGATAATTCTGACTTATCAGACATCTCCGGGGATGATTCGTCACTAGAGCCTTTCCCCTCAGAGCCTTCCTCACCGGAGGATTCCTCATTAGGGAGTTCCTCTTCAGAAGATTCCTCCTCAGATGGCTCCACAGACGACTCTGAAAACGGCATGTCCATCCACTCCTCTCCCGCCCGCTCCTGCCGACTCAACCCTTGCCCCCAGAAAGACCGCCCAACCTACCAACCTCTAAGCCGCCCCAAAATCTCCACCACCGAACGCAAAAGCTCCCCCACCGCAGTTCTAATCTTCACCCGGTCCACCTCCTCCGCCCTTCGCCTCTCCCGCCTCCTCTCCCTCCTCCACCCCTTCCTTTCTACCAAAATCGGTACCTTAACGAGTTCCATCCCGGCCTCGAAGCGCCGTAAACTCCTCTCCGCCTTCCGGAGACACGAAAAGCCTATCCTCATTGCCTCGGACCTTGTTGCCCGTGGGTTGGACCTCGAAAAACTAGGACATATAGTAAACTACGACCTCCCTACTACGGTGCGGAGTTACGTCCATCGTGTTGGCCGCACAGCCAGGGCGGGCCGGAAGGGCGTCGCGTGGAGCCTTGTGACTGAGAAGGAGGCACGATGGTTTTGGCGATGTGTAGGCGGGAGAGGGGAGGAGACTTTGTGTATCCAACGGGGTGAGGGGAGGGAGGTCAGGAGGGCGAAAGTGGGACCTAATGAGGAAGAACAAGGGGCCTACGAGGAAGCACTTCAGATGCTGAAGGAGGAGGTTAAAGGGCGGTAGAGTGGGTTTTAGGTCGCAGGTTGGGTTTGAGAAATCAGGGGACTTTCAGTCTAGAAGGAGGGGGTTTACTACTTTCTGTTATAGGAGTAAAAATACCCTCAGTATCACAGGCCCGTCCGGCCACAATAAGAATTCATTACGACTTACCTGCGACTATGATTTAAAATTCGTCTCGTGAGTGCATGTAGTAGCAAACGATTACTATTAGTAACCCTACGACGGCCGGTGAATGCTCACATCAATTTAGGAGAGTTCAGCCGTAGGTATCGGTTGAAGTAGGGCATTCTCGATATCGTGGTAGTGGTGTGGGTTGTTTGCGCACCTTTGACACCAGTTGTTCGAGCATCATCCACGATATGCCTTATGAAGAAACAGGGGAATGGACGACCGTATAAAGCTCTGCCACAGCTCCAAAAGCTTCTTTGTTAAATTATCCAAATCAATTACGCTATGTAACATCCAGCCTTTCTTTATTACACCCTTCAAACCACAAACTGAAAAAAAATCTGGTAGAGCAACACCTACAACCAGTATGGCCGCACACAACCCCGGCTCCGTTCAAGGAGAATTCTATGCAAGGATTTTACCCGTGAAGCCCCAGAGGGATACAGGCGTAGGACCCTTTCCCCGTAAAGAAATCAACAGAACTGCAGAAACCCGAAAAGTCTCACCAATTCCTTGAGACAAACAGAACAAAGGAAAGTCACTAATAACCTAGCCAACAGAAACCCCGTTTCAACCAACCAAAAGATGCACTCGAATTCCACGCCGAAACCCTCCCCGCAGGCTCAGCTCCATGTGGCTGGACTTTCGAGCCAAACCTCGACCCGACCACAAACCCAATGCCCTAACCCCGATTCCGAGACGTTCACTTCAGTATCCGGCACTTAGGCGGCTCCATATCCTAAGACATCCACACAGGTCTCGGTCACCCTGGGTCCGGCAAAACATCTCGCGAATTAAACACCGACTCTGATCGCCATAGAGGGCATGGGACGACGCAGTGCAGGACGAGTACACAGGGAGTGGAGGTGGAATTCGCGGATGTAAGAAGTGACGAGAGGCAATGGGCGCTTAATCGATATGGCGTCGGCGAAGCGGAGAGAATGCAGGGAAGGGGTAATAAAGGGGCAGGGGCAGCGGAAGATAGGCCGCCGGCTGAGGTTAGGGGGGTTGCTGGGGGGGTGGGGAATAAGTAGAGGAGTTTGTAGAGAGACAGGAAATATATGCAATTTCTTTGCGGCGGGCTTTGGTTTCCGCAAGTTGTATGTTCCGGCTTTTGTGATTTCCATTAGACAGAGACCTTAGGGAAAGAAGTGGGGCGTGCCCTAGCCCTAGGGCTGGCTTTCTTGAGGTGTTTCGGTCCTTCGCCGCTTGCGGTGAGGTTGGATGTCTTCACTATCACCTCTAACCTCACCTACGGCACCTAGGGTCTGTTGCGCTGTTAGGCCTAGGTCAATATTTTCCTCTTCCCCATCCTCTTGGCTGTCCTCTTCTATCCCACCTTCTTCCTTCTGACCCTGGGCCTTCTCTCCCTCTCCCACTTCTTCTTCTGACTCCTCAAGCATGTCGACCTACTCTTCCACCGCGACTGGCTCGGCAGCGGATCTCTGCTTGCGTCTTTCCGCCTCTCCAGAGGAGAGTAATCCTCCCTCCGCAACTGGCGTTTCTTTTCCCAATACTTCTCTATACCTTTTACGTGCTCCTGGCGAAAGGTCCTGATTGCTCAGCGATTACGAATTAGTTCCTGCGTTTCCAGGTTTCTCGGTTCCTTAGTATGCAGCGGGGCAGCGTACCTCCGGCCTTTGGGGAGCTCCTGCTGGGGTGTCGCCTAGCCCGCTTAGTCCTTGTGCTGCTTGGTGTCCGCCTCCAGTGCTGGGGCCTGGCCCCCTTAGTACGAATCGGCTCTGCATTCCCTCGTTAGATTAGGTGAAGTGCGTAGCGTAAGTGTTTTCTTTCATTACTTACCCTTGGTACTCTGTCTTGTAGTATGTAGGTTGTATTCGTCCATTTCCAGTAACGATCTAGTTTCACAGCCTCGCTTTCCATATGTCGTTTCCGAAGTTGTTCTTTATGATCACCCCAAGGATTAGATGCCTTTTGGTGTAACAGCCTGGGTGGAGATGCTCCTTAAAACCCCTGTGAACGCCGTCACGTATGCAAATAAGCTGATAGTCTTAAGTATTAGTCTGATGGTAGATGTGTATCTGGAGGTCACTCTGGTCGACTTCCCGGCCGTGGACTTCGACAGCGAAGGCGGAATGTTCCCCCAAATCAGATAATTCTTCTGATCCTATAACTACCACCGCCTGAAGGCCAGCAGCGTCGGCTAGGATTCGGGCTATAGGACGAATCGGGTGCGCGCAATTTTTGCTTAGGCAATCGCTGAGGTTGAAATTACCTTCTGTTTCCATACATTGGCTATCGATTGAGGTGTAGACGGCCCTTCTTTTAGGTGAGGACTCATCCGTGCCGGGCGTCGGCTCCTCCCACAGCTTCAACGCGTCCTGTAGGAGATCTCGCGACATGCCGCTAACGTACCGGCGAAGCACGTATATAAGGAGTCGTGTCCGGCAGATGAAATACTACTTCGAACATCCTCATCGCTAACCCAAATCTCGAGACTGTATACCTTAGCTTCAGTGGGTTTATCTTTGGAGCTATGCCGAATACGTGGACGGTGTCCTTCTGGAGGAACTTGCCCTCGGTGGGAATGGTGCACAGAGCAGCGACCTTCGTACCTTGAATTAGCGGGTAAAGCTAAAAATGGGCCGTTGCTTCTTTTTGGGAGTTTTCTCGAAGGGACCCCGGCGTCCATGTAAGATCCACTAAACCATGGAAGTGTTGCCAGGATCTCCGTAGGGGCTCGTTTCGTTGCGTCCTTCTCTAACATCGCGGCCAACGCGTCAGCACTGTCCTGCGAGAGGAAACTCCCTATCTGTAGCGAGCCGTGGCGGGCTTCGACGCTGCGCGTGAACACCGCATCTGGGAATTCGTCCCACTCCGGGACGTCGTGAGGCGAGCGATATACTTTGCAGCCATTCAAAAACTTGAATATCACACAAGACATTCTGTATAAGTCCCTTCGGCGATGATCCTCCATGAAATCCCAGCCATGGCCGTGTGGCCCCCCACATTTCTTGTCTAGGAGGCCCCACCCTGAGCACAGCCACAGTGGATCATCCAGATTGATCTCGTGTTTAGAATGACCTCTATGACGGCGAACCCAGTCCTGGTCCTGAGGGTGTACAGACAACCCACCCCAATCAATTAACTTTGCCTAAGAGAGAGCCATGACCATCAGCAGCTGACAACAGAGTTGTGACGGGTTAAAAGAGTGGATACCTCCCACTCTTCGTTAATCAAAATATTCCTCATGGCAATATCATTGTGACTGCATCTTCTTTCTTTGGCAAATTGCAGTGCACTCAGAAGCATGCTAGCAATCTTACAAACTGCCAACTCCGGGGGGTAGCCGCGACCACTCCCATCATGCCTCCTTTCATCCAGCGATGAGCTACGTTTAATGTTATCCCCGGCCCAAGCATCAACTTTCACCATCTGTTGTAATTCCTTTGAAATTTTAGCTTTGGGAACCTGTCCATTTGACGGGCGTTAGCGGCGAAAAGGGGCATGACAATGATGAAGTAAGGGTAATGATGGTACATCTCTATCACTCGCAAATGCGCAGGGTGGTTCGGGAGCAGATGGTGTGGAAGAAGTTCGGTTATGAAAGTCTTGCCATCCTTCGGCCGTGTATATATGCTCCCATCTTGCTCCGCTATGCTCCATGGGTCTAGGAACTTCACAGCAACATAGTCTTGCTTTACTGTTACGCCCGCATATACGGTTCTGCCTGCGAAAACTATGCCAAATGCTATAGGGAGAAAGTGTGAGCGCTGCGCAGATGTGAAGATCCCTAAAACGGACTAAAGAGAGCTAGCATTTATACGGGGGTAGAAACAGAAGAAGACACTCACAGCCTGCTCCAAGGTATGCCACCAATTCATACTTTTTGGTGAATTCAGGGCAACATGGCAGCCGTCGGATTTTTAGATGATCTACACGATCCGGATTTTTTTGGTTCGGACATACGCGGGTCAACCCCTGGAGTCCGAGCATCACAAGTGCAAGAGAGGTTGATGCCGTCTATTGCCTCGTTGTATGCCTCATGCCACTTATGACCAGGATCGGTGACGATTCTGTCTATGTCGATATTGGGGTTATACAAAGGCGGTGAGGGCATCTGGTTGAAGATCCTTAATGGGTAATACACTTTGACGTGTTCTTTTCAAATGGCAAATTCGGAAAGTGGCTGTCATAAACGTAAAGGACATCATAAAGAAGATGCTGGCTCTTTGTAAATAGACTCTCCGCAACAGAAACCTGCCCATGAACAAAGAAATTGACGCCAAACACAAGGAGACTAGATTGCCTCCGTCTCAACTGAATGTAAGGGCGAGAATGCTCGTTGAAGCCGCGTTTCAATTGGGACGTCATTGCATCGTGCCTGACAACAGCGTTGACCTCGTAGAAAGTGTTGGATTTTTCACCATTTTTGCTCCGGCTGCTCTTTGAACATCTCGTAATCGCTGCGATTGAAGAAAGAGATTTCTGTTTCATGTTCTGGATATGTGCTCCGCGTGTTAGTGAAAATTCTTTTGCGATATGTGCACACCGTCAAACTGAAGTTTTACCGCAGCCATAGCTGGCTAGACTTCTGTCCCCATTTTCAAACATCAATTTATCGTCGCCGTTAAGATTGATAGCTAGGTTCATCGTCTTTGTGCCTTGAGCCTTGCTGTAGAGCTTAAGGGTATCTAACATCCATTCCCCGTTCATCAACTATCATTCGCGGATGCAAGCATTGCATATCTACAGAAAGACTCACCGAGGACCACGTTTCGGTAGGCCTTGAAATCTGGTCTTGAGGCGACAACTAAGAAATGATACGTGAGAAAAAGACGATAAAGTCTAGTGGTCAAACGTTTGGCGTTTCGCTTAGACAAACGTACGTAATTTTACTCTTTCCTTCAGATCCTCGACAGTGAGGCTTTCTAGGTCCAGGTCATGGAGCACAATCGCCTTGTAAGTTCGGTATGAAAACGACTTGATTACTCGGACTGTCAGAGTGGCGACTGCATGGCGAGGTGAGGATGTAGATTTCACATGTGCGGCCTAAGATGATAGATAATACTTACGAATAGCTGGATGGTCGGTAGATTCCATTTGAAGTTTTTAATTCTAGTCTCGATAGGAGGGCATGGGTCAAGATTGGTAATGCGAAGACCATTCCGATAGATCTTGTGAGATGCACATTAGAGCTACATATGAGGCACTCATTGTACAAATTATGTCGGATTCTCGTTGGCGGTGTCAAATGTACAGAACCGCGTCTAAGCACATGGATTATTTATGCGCAGGTATCTGGTGAAAGTCGTCGCCTTAAAAACAGTATACAGAATACTGAAAGTGAAGATCCAACCCAAGACCACTCGACCTGAATTCCATTAACTCCATATGATTCCCGCCCGCCACAGTTCTGACGCCCCATGCTTTAAAAAACGTGTTTGTCCAAATAATATTAGCTATCCATGACGCCTCACATGCCCCTCCCTTGGCCTGGAATACCGGCCATGGGACCCATAGGCCCTACCATGCCACCGCCAATCCTCAATGCGCCTCTACCAGCCATCTGATTCATCATCACCTGCTGCTGCGCTTGTATAGGCAAGGATTGAAAATTGAACCCGCCTGCCACCACTCCACGTTGCTGCATTTGTTGAAGAAACTGCGGAGGAATTTGTCCTTGTTGTCCCTGCTGCCCCTGCTGTGCCTGCTGCCGTATTTGTGCTGCCGTGATTCTTTGTCTGTGTTGCATCTGAGCGATCCTCTGTTGCTGGAACATATTTGCCTGCATTCCGCCAATCGCTTGTTGTTGCTGCATAGGAGCCACTCCGAGATTTGCTTGTATGTGCGCCTGGTGGCGAGCTATCTGTGCTTGGTATTGCTGCTGCTGCGACTGCTGCTGGTGAAGAAGCTGCTGCGGATGCTGTTGCTGTTGCTGGTGATGTTGTTGCTGCTGCTGGCCTTGGAAGGCTGCCATTTGCGGCGAACGGTGCTGCAACTGAGCCAAAGCAAGTGCCTGAGCCTGCTGAGCATGCTGTGCCTGTTGTGCCTGGATTCTATACGCTTGCTGCTGAGCCTGTTCCCGTTGTAGCTGTTCGATGCTTACTGGCTGCGTTGCAGGAGCTGAGGCATTCATTGGGTGTTGCGACATGGCTGATGTAAACACCATGCCCGACACTGGACTAGCCTGATTTATTCGAGGTATCGGTGACGCTTGGTGCATCACAGGGGTGGCGTGCTGCGTGTTAGGGGTTGCTTGAGCGATTTGGGGAGTGCCGTTCCGACTTGGGCCTTGCTGGCTTCGCTGACCATTCATTTGGTGCGAAGCGGCAGCGAGCCCTGGATGTTGATGCTGTGTAGCAGATGGCGGGCGAGGCGGACTTCCCGCGCCATGACTTGACGTCGTTATATTCATAGGTACGCCGCCATTAGGGTGATTACCTATACCAACCACCGGTGAAGACATATGTGGAGTGTGTTGTCTGATAACAGGAGATGAATGGTGGCCTTGCGATACTTGTTGAACATGTTGCTGCTGCGCATTGGATAAAGCAGCATTCTGCTGCGGGTGAGCATGTGGTGGAGGCTGTTGAACCTGCTGCTGCTGTTGTTGTTGTTGTTGTTGTTGTTGCTGCTGCTGCTGCTGGGTTTGAGCTGCTTGAATCGGTTGTGGTTGCGCTTGCTGAGACGCCTTTTGCGCTAACCGCAATTGCTGCTCCTTTCTAGCGTTTTCCTCTTCGAGTCGTCGTCTCTCTCTTTCAATCTCCAGTTGCGTTGTTTTCTGATTTTCCAGCCTCTGCTTCTTTCGGTTCTCTTCGTGTTTCACCTTGATATTCTCAAGGACTTTGAACCTAGAAAACCGGGGCTCAAAAGACGTTCCAGTTGTCTGATTGTCTCCACTGGCTGACATCGCAGCCGCCGCTGCACTTGCTGAAGTTGCAGAGAGACGCTCGTCCATAATCAGCATGAACCTCTCCTCCTCCGCCGCAAGAGCTTCGTCTGCTGCCATCTCTGCAACGGTACGTTTCCTAGTCTTTGGAGGAGGTGGCTTATGTTGATGCAAAGGATGCTTGAGCGCCTCCAAGATCATCTGAGCGTTCCGCGGATTCTCCGCAGGTTTGAGATAGAGAGGCGGAGCCGTACAAAGGAGATAGTCAGCCTCAAATTGGAGGGCGCTCTTGTCATCTAATATTGTTTTTTGCTTCTTAGAGGGCGGCATACTGAGAGGAGTAGAGGACATTAGAGGTGTAGGCGGCATTTGCGCCGATGTCGGTGTGGCACTATTCATCGAATGGCCGAAATACGATTGCCTCCGATCAGTATAGCGAGGGTCTGGAGTTGACGCTAAGATGGTAACATCAGTATGTAGCGATAGAGGAGTTGGGTGAAGAACTGTGGTGTAAATCTTCGGCTGTTTAGAGCGACTACTCTGTCCATCTTCCGGTGATTGATCGGGTACATTTCCGTTCTCTTTCTGTTGATCTGCAGGTCGCTGCTGCTCGGCAGACGATGGTCCCTTGGGCTTTCCACCATCTGCTTCTGGCGGATAAGGAACGTAAGGTGATGGGATGAGGTGCTGGTTATACTTGTGAATTGAGAATTGGGATCCTTTCTGTCCGTTTGGCGTATTCGATGCGGAGAGTGTTGACGAAGGCGCCGCCGCCGCTCTATGGTCGTGGATCTGAACAATTAGGCAATCTGGAATTTCTGGGCTAAGCAATGTGACGCAGCACAACAGATGCTAGGGTCTTCTTACCATCGTAGAACCGCACGTTCGCTCTGAAAAATTCCTCCATCATATCATGCGGCATGGTCTCTGCACGGATATGCTCTAGAATAATCTTCATCGGTGAGTTATAGCCGAAGCTACCATCCTGCTGGTCAAACCGAAAGTGCGTTGGGTGAATATGCAAAATCAGAGATGGTGGCTTTCCACGGTATTTGCGCAGAATATGTGCGGTTGTGTTGACTAAGATCACGAGGTCATCAGTATGAGAATGCATGACAGACTCAATGTGCCTACCATAAGGTTGAGGTGGTAGCTTCATGTATTGCGCTCGTTCGACATCAACCCCATCAACACTACCCCCTCTCCCGGCTATCCCGCCCTTATACTGTCTAGCATATATCTCACCAGGTCTCTGAACTTCTCTGCGTTGTCGACTGGAGACTCGGGTTCCGCCGGCGCTGAGCGTGATGCTGTTGGCAGGGCCAGAGTTCAGCGGATGTTTGGCGCTCGGAGGTACCTTTTTCGACATTAAAGGTGACGAGGAGGATGTAGAAGAGTTGGTACCATTGACCGGAGTTTGTAATGAAGGAGGTTGAGGTCGTTTAATCTTCTGGTGGGGTTGCGCAGGCCTTGCAGATACGGCGGTCGCCATGGCCCTGATGAAGCAAAAAAGTGAAGTCTTGATGAGATATATCGATTCCAAATATTCCTGAGTGATTGTGACGCGTTCGAGTGATGGTAAAGAGTTTGCACAATTAGATTCAACTTAGATCGATGGGTCACCAGTCTTGGAGCGAATGACGGCGCCAGGAGGCGGATTGACCGAATGTGACAAGAAGCAACTCCAGGCCAGCGCTCTCCCACATACACGTGCTCGATGAGCGTAATAAGCTAAGCCAGGGCTTCCAGTTAGGTTGAAAGTGGGCGACGCTTATCGCATTATTTCGTGTCAAAGAAGAGGAGTGATGTAGTGTCGTGCCAAGAAAGGAGCGACTTCATCTCGTGAGTCACGTGCGAAATTCTTTCGACATATCGACTAATGTGCCCAAATATGTATTTAATCGTCCTATAAAATTCCAAATTGGATTCTGAGACTATATAGATAGTACCATTTCAACATATTATGATAGAAATTCTTGGTGTGATTTCATTCTAATCCTTCCCGGCGACTCTTCTTCCCCAGTGCTCCCCAAGATGTAGCCCTTCCACTACTTCGACCCCTTTACCCAGTCCCACTCTGTCTGCCTCTTCCCACCATTTCTTTGTAGACTTGTCGTCTGCTCCATAGACTTCGTCCTCACTGTCTACCAAGCCTCCGTGGCCTCCATCAGCACCCACCACAATAACAACCTGTCCGACCCAGGAAGATATGTGAGTGACAACATCCCCGTTGTTGCCCGAAAGCGATTCCTGAAGGTATACAATCTCCGGCGCCAGGTGGCGCAGAAGGTGTACGTGCCCTGAAGGTGTGGTAAATGGCAGCACCATAGTATCCTTCTCCATCAGAGATAGAGCTTGTGAATATAGAAGTTTAAAAGCAGGAGAGGCGGAAACAGACAGGGCAGGGGTGCGTGGGGTGTTTGCGCCTGAAGACTCCGACGCGAGAGGCTTCGGGTCTAGAGGAACAAGAGGTTTGTCTAATTCCTCATGAGGGGTGTATACATCCTCATGCCCGATGTTCGAAAAGGAGGACGTGGTGGAAAATGCCGGGCGACACGATTTCGGAACAGAGAGTGGATGTTGCTTTATTTCAGGCGCATATATAAGGACAAAAAGTTGAGTCCCAGTGAAGTCAATTTGCGCAGGGAGATGCGATAGGATTGACTGCGATAAGTGTGTTAGCACTATTGTGCAAGGAAGAATGGTTGCAAACTCACAGCTTGCTCATGGTCAGGTTCCCCGTGTTCACCTCCATCAAAGCCATCGATATTCGTCTCCGCAGAAATCACTATGGCGACTTTCTTTCGGCGTACGTTGCTCTGATATCCTGAAGGTCCGGCTTTCTGTTTACCAGTGCAGGTAACAGAAGTCAAAGCAGGTGCAGTAGTAGGCGCCGGAATAGGCGCTGCAGCAGAAACATTCGATGACCTAACAACAGGGGTCGCCTGAGTAGATGAGCCAGCCAATTGTCTAGAACCAGTTTCTGATGCCTTCGTTATCTCAGCAAGTCGTCGCGCTTCCGCCTCTTCTGACCACCGAGAATGATCTGCATAGTCATCTCTCTCCTCTTCGCGAATCGAAGATAGTACGCCTCCAACTACCGTCCCTGCAGCAGCAACTCCAGCAGCAACCTTCTTGCTAGCTCCATCAAAGATCTGTTGTGGACTCGGTGTCCGACGTAAAGCGCCAGACATCCGTGCAACCATTCCGCCGGACGCGTCGTCATCTCCAGCTTCTGGTCCATGATCACCACGCCTCGTTTCACGATCTTTCTTCTCCTCTTCTCTACCATCATAATAGTCATCCTCGTCGTCCCTGCGTTCGCTCCATATCCACGCCACCAGTCCGAGTGTCGCTGCCGCTACAGTGACAACCAGCGGCACCCAGTAGCCGAGTGCGCTCCTCCCAGCATTGCCACGACGTTGGCGCTCGTATCGATCGTAGGACATCTGGTTTCAAAGGATGTAAAGTGGGTAACTCAAAGATTGTGAATGCCGCGAGGCGTATAATTGAGTATCATCAGGAGTGCACTTCGAGGAGCTGTGTGTTGATAGGTTGTTTACATATGCGAGGTTGGGGTGGGGCTGACCACCGAGGCTAGTCCGCCCAAAACAAAAGTATCTGGAACAAGCCCTTCGAGGATCACTGGTGCACCGAAGGGCGCAGCAAAACTAGTGCAAAAATTTAACATCCTCGAAGAAATAGATCCCACCCAGCATATAATGGGTAGAAAGCGAAAAAAATCTCTGTTTGACGAACGAGAGGAGATTCGAACTCCCAATCTTCGGTGCTCATGGCCGAAAACCGACGCCTTAACCATTAGGCCACCCGTCCAACAAAAAAGTAGAGGCTTAAATAATACACATGCCATCCTGGCCAGACAAAGGCATATTCCACGTGACTCTTTATTTTCTCGACAAGGCGCTTAGCAATGTAATCCAGCGTTTCAGCCCACCTCCGGACCACAACCATTAACATCCGAGATAGCTTTTCTGCGCTCGAATCTAGAATTTAGAATGTCCTCATTCCCCCTAGAAATTTCAAGCTGAGTTCAAACAGGGAAAATTTCGCTCGGCGGCGGGGCAAATTCTGTTCTTCCCAAAAACTACTCTTAATCAATAGGTATATAAATCTCAGGATGTATGCGGGGGCTTCCGGATCGGTTTCCGCCTCACTTCCGCGGAAGCTGATCATTCTTCCTGCTAACCCGGTGACTACCCAAAAGAAAACCTATTGGACCATCCCATCCCAACATGGTTTCAATGCTTTTGGAGGCTAACTGGTGTCCCCAAGTAACTGCTGTATGCCCCTCTTAGTGGTTCTAGATATTAAATCTCCGTTTTGGCGTTTGGAATTGCATTTATTTTATTTTGCTCATTCTGCAAAGGTGCTTGTCACGTCAATTCGCTGTTAAGCGCTTAGATTTCTCACTATACGTAATTAACTACAGGAAGACCACGGAGCTTCAGAGTTTCTCTATGGCGTACGATTGGGACTGGTTTGTGCGCATCGGGGCTGTACTGAGCGTATTACCCATAAATGTGTATATTCAGGTTATCGATGGTGCCATAGAAAAGCCAAAGCCTAGTTATAAAGTCCTTGTGTGGGCTTAATAGTCTCGAATGTGTTCTGTATGAAGGGTTTCTTAGATAGAAACAAAGCCTTGGCAATTAACATATCGTTAGCCATTCTGCTGGATGAAGCAGCCGGACGAAATTTCCGAAGACATACAAGACGTTTTTAGAGGAATTCTGGAAGCCTGGTTGATCGAGATAACGTGTCTCTAGTAGATTGGAAATTGGGGTGTGAATGGAAGATGGTAGCATGGCCAGGTACGTAGTAACAGATTCACTTTCCATGACAAACTGGGGCTCATCCATCACGGTCGAAAACAACCGAGGCCTTCTGTTATATAAACGGATACATCAGCTAAGCACACAATTTGCTAGAAGGAACCCGGATTCAACGCAGAGTGGACGTGAGAGTGGTATGCGTACTGCTACATACTGGCGTCCCGCTATGCGTGAACGCCATGTGCAACAAGAAGCTCGCTTGAGTGGATCCGCAGGAAGGCCACAAGGGCCCAAGACATGTGGAACTTGACAAAGTAGTCTCCAAGCGGTCCTGCTCAATGCCTCAAGTTTCGGTAATACATGAATGTATGTACAATGCATACCTGTCAAGTCTACCTGAGCCGGTTACTCGATAGAAGCTAGCCGGTACTCTTTATTGGAAAAGAGGTGAGTTTTATTGTCAATGTGAGAACTAAAGTCCAACAGTTTTATTGTCTCTTTTGTGCGGATGTGTCTGAATTCTGTGTGACTACCTACATCTTTGTGCGCACAATAGTTTTTCACCACACTACTTCTTCCTCCATGTTATTGTAGATGGGGTTGCCAATGGCGGCTTCTCTTGTTAAGGTGCCCATCCCAACAATTCACTAACACCGCTAACATGATATAAACCGGCAACCCTTTTATTTCTCTGCACTCTTCTATCATCGCGGTTCTGCGGCACACAATTCATACTTTGCTTCGTGAAGCAGTCTTTGAGAAGAAACATCAACGTTCGTAGCTCTTACATCGACTAATCCTCCTAACGATATCGATCTAATCAAAGCCGCGATTCAAGGGAACAGCACACGTCCGTTCAAAATGGTGGGCTTCGCATTCTTAATTGCGGCATGCCTCATGTACGCAGTGCTGGGTCACATGCAACTAGCATACCCTCCAACATTCAACTCCTCAAACAATCCTTTCCGGACCACTGAAGCAGACCAGTTCCTGCAATACCCGTACAACTGCTGCGGGCGCACTGACCCAGACCCGTGCCGTGGATATCTTGGCCTTGTTGGAACTCCGCAAGGCCTACCCGTGGCAGCATGGATAGCTGGGAGTGTTCAGAGCTTCAAGTAAGCTCCCCCCCTCCTTTTGCTGATACATTGGCCGTCCTGCTAACGGCAATACTCACCAGTCTGACAGGTATTGGAAACCACTACGGGGGGTCATGTCAGGTAGGATTCTCAGTCGACAACGGCGCTACATGGCAGGCAGCAACCTCCTTTGAAGGCAACTGTCCGCACCGTCATCCGACAGATTCCCAGAACTTCAATTTTACCGTTCCAATGGACATCCCTGTTGGAGACACGATTTTCGCCTGGACATGGTTCAACCGTGAGCAAGAATTCAATATGAACTGCGCGGCAATCACGATCATTCCAAACCCAGCCCTTAGGAACGATGTCGCCTCCACTGTTCCTCCCCAACCCACCACCCAACCGGACATTAACTGGAACTCGAACTGGGCCACCCCTCCCACAGAGGGTACCGGTCTGGACTCCACCCAAGAGGAAGATGAATTTCGATTGTTGACTAATTTGATTGGTACGACCTTAATCACCGTTGTTCGCCGAAATCCCGACGTCACGGGCACCCCGACAGACACCAATTGCTCACCTACTCGTGTCTCACCAGGCCACCACATCATACTCGACTCTGACGACAACCACCAGCACGCCATTCCTGTAGTACCATTCCTCCTACGCCCACTGATGCTACTTCCACCGATCAACATGAAAGGCTGCCTCCCCCCAAAGACGACAGCGGAACTTAAGTTCCCCGCCCCGGGACCAGATGTAGTCCATGGGGATGGCGAATATCCTGTTGAACTCCCTGGGCCGGCTGAGGCATGTGAGATGTCTAGCTGAGCTAGGAGAGATTGGAGTTGGATGGGGGGCTAATTTCATTTGTTCTATACATGATGTAGTTTTCACTTTCTGTTTTTGCATGGCATGGGAGGCGGCATGGCAGGTTAAGCATTGCGTGGGGAAGGTGGTCCAATATTGCATGATTGAATTGGTATCGAGGTGTGTTTCTTGTAGATAACAGGACATGTCTGCTTCTCTATGCTGACCAAAGTAACTAGGTCGCTCCTAGAGTAATCCGTAGTAACTTCTAAATTCAGTGTAATATGTTGGTCGGGAGAGGGGGAAGTTCGAACTGGGGTCATTTGGAAGCAAAGCAGGGTAGTTCTTTCGGGTATGAGGTGCGATAATCCTTGCTTGCCAGTGCCTGCATTGAGCCGTGGTAGGAACAAGGCGCCAGAAACCCGGGAGTTAGGGTAGGTATGGACGGGATGACAAATTCTCAGCCCGGCATGGCGTTCTACTGCCGCACTCATGAGCACACCGCCCTTTTCCGGCTGGCTTTTCCCTGCAAAGTAACACACTTACCCTCACTTATTCACTCTACATTACTCGTAATCCATCTCATCTCCCAGCATGATTAATGGCAATTGATCTCTAGCTTCGCAACGACTTGCATTGAATAGAACTTTAAGTGTGCCGGAAAGCAACACTCTTCACTCAAGAGAAAGCAGACACGCTTGATATGCCCCATCGGCCCTGTCAGCTAGAAATGTCAGGGTAAGCAAACAGCAAACAGACAATATCTGTTTTACAGCTGTTGGCGAGAAAGCTTCAGAATTTCTTCACAGAATTTCTCCATATTGATTGACGGCCACCCAACGCTCACGGTTGTCTCTCCACCCGTATTTAGGCAACTTCCTACAAAAGCGAAGTATGCTCAAAGTGACTGTGAATTGTGTGCAATCGCCAGGAAGCCAGTGAGATTCCTCAAGCGCCAGATCAAGAAAGACCTCCACTACCGCCGGCTGATCTGGGTGCGGCCTCCAGTATTTATGATCTAGTGCTTCCCCACAGAATTCAATCTTGAATAAAGGGACTGCTTCTGATATATACAACACTAGTATCGGTGATATCATTAGCCCTAGCCCTCTTGAAAAGTCTGTTTCGACGAGAACGGGGAATTTACTTACATAGAGTTCCGATTGCGGTTAAATGGTATTCAAAGGTTACCTGGTCACTTTTTATGGTTATTCTTTTTGAGCAATCAACAATCGCGGCAGCGCCAGTCATATTCGTACTGAGACCGAGGGCACCAAAGAAACATGTTTCTTCTGAGAGATTCGTCACAGGGATGACGGGTACTGCTGTGATTATGTCCCACTCACTCGGTCCTAGTGATAGGGTAAGGTATAGGTGTCGGGCATCGCCCCCAGAAGTGGGTGGTGTGACATAGCCAGTGCGATAGCTTCGTGTAACATAAAAAAGGCTATCAGACAGATCCCCGAGATCGGATAGCCGGAATAGGTCTCGTATAGAAACAGCTGAAACATTGAAAAATCCGACGAAAAAAGCCTTCAGGGTACGCCTAACTTTATTCTCCATATGGAACTTGTCCACAACAGTACTGTTGCAGATCCTTAGAAGCTTAGAAGAGGTGTAGCTGATATATGGATCAGAAGGACCTGCCATGCGTGCGGGCCTCAAGGTGATATTGTGGCCATCTGGTGTTGGTGCAACCATCTGAAGAATAAGGTTGATGTCGTGCTTCCCAGGAGTATCTGTGATGATAACTGGCCCTCCTGATAGGCATCTTGCGGCGGCATGGAAAGCGGCAAACTGAGGTAAAGCTGTTTGAAACATATCCCAATCTTTTCGAATATTAGCATATCGGCAGGAGAAAGGGCATTGAGCAGTGAAAGCGCCAGTTATTACCTGGAATGATATTGAGATGTTTAAAAAGCAGCATGTTCATAGTGTTTGCGAAAATATGCCACCCGTGACTGTCCGGAAGACTTGGATAGAAGTCGTCGGATGTTCTGTATCACTGTAAGCATGACGTTCAATACTGGTTTATAGGCCGGCGGTACCTAAAAAGGGGTCCGATGAGGCTGTTTCCCAACAAAGAGCCATGGATGATAGAGGGGACATGTGCCATGCAGAAAATTGCTCGACACCTAAAATGCTTGAGAACTACCCTAGAATCAACAACTGCACCTGCTACTCGTAACGGCGAGGATGACAGTATATACCGTTTGTTGCCAATGCTCTTTGATATGCGGGAAGGAGCCTCCCTCTATCATACCCGTCTCTGAGCTCATTTATGCGACATTGTACATCAACCTTTACGCAAGTGATGCCACACTCCGAGAGGTATCTAGGATTGATGTCAACCAGGCGGATCATTTGATTGAACTTAACTAAGATTCTTGCAGCCTAGAAGTCTGAGGGTGAACATACTGGTAGAAAGCATCGTAGAACCGATAAATTTCTGAGGGACCAATGAATCGCAGTTTCTTCTCCTGTTGAGTGACATTATCTAGCCAGACACAGTCGGTGCTTTGGTAGGCTTTGTCGATCGGGCCACCTGGGGTAATGCCATCCCAGTATCCGTGCTATGGTGTAAGAAAAGGTGTTAGACAAGAGATCCTTAGCGGGCTGGCCCTATTGAGCTTTACCAAGGCATGCCAGACGCCAATGTTTTGTATATCAGGAAAGCGGTCCCGAATTATTTTCACCAATCCTGACAATCCACCGACAAGATCAAAGTTTGAATTAGCCTCGACAGCTGTCCAAGTTCCGGAAGACGCATATCTGTTGTTACTCTAGCGAAACACAACGTCCATCAGTAATAATACACCGGTAGGGAAAAAAGGAACATTAAATGGTAACTTACAATAGTCTGCCAGTTGTCATCAATAATAAGATTGGAAATCTTGATTCCGGCCTCATGCAACTCCTTTAAGGCGAATAGAATTTTCTCTCCGGATAGACCAACCCCGAGCGAATTCCATGTGCAGTACGTGAGGCCAGAATGCAGAGCAGCTGTCAAAGATTGCTGCAATTCTCTTTCTTCGTGAGGCAGTGTGTTTGGATCTCGGCTTTGTGTGGCAAACGCAGGTATTTTAAATTTCGCTAGCCTGTCGACAAACTGTTTTGCTCCGGACATAACATCTTTCACAACAGCATCGGCACTTATGCCCACAGATACGAGACAAAACGCCTCTCCGGAGTGAACACTGCTCTTTGGTGACTCGTCGTATATACGCCAGAACAAATTTCCTAGACTTTCATCGGGGGAAACGCCGACGTCGGAATAGGAGGAAGACGTGATATATGAACTAGCCGTTGCCGTGCCTTCAGAGGACGGGAGGCCGGAGAGTGGCAAGACTGCAACGTGATTGCCGTCTTTTCTCTGCATTAGCAGAAGTAGGCACTCTTTATTTGTCGTGAAAGTGCTGCCTCCTCCGCCACCAGCGGCTGCAGTTTGTGAGTGGATCGGTCCCATCCATGGATTTGCAATCTTGACCAAGGCCATCCATCGCTCTAGTAGTAAGGGTTTGCCCAATGGGATGTCCTTAACTCGGTTAGGGGTAACTCCGTTGCCTGTATCATCTGCAGAGGCCGCAAATACCCGATCTAAGGGTGCCTTGAGAAGATACCGGGCTAGGACTTTTGCTTTTGGTGTTAAAACGGCATTTTCAACCCACGTTAGATGACTCCCAAGAGACGCTAAAATCAGGAGATCCTCTGTGGTTTCTTCGGGCGGAGGTTCGAGGATTGTGTCAAACCGTGAATCCGAGGACAAGGGTAACACAAAAACCATACGCCCATCCACGCCCCCAATGCGGCTTCCCGACCATAGCCTAGTAATAGAAATAAGAAACAGCTCAACTACTGGTACAAACTGCGGGGTAAAAGGCAAAAGGAGATTCCTTACCACGGCCCATCCCCGAAACGGTACTTCAAGCAGAACTGCAATGGTTTGGTTCCTGTATAAGGCAATTGAAGACCAAACGTCTCAAAACGCTGTGCAGCAGCCTGCTCCTGGTAATGATCCTATGAAAATACAGTGATAAGCCAAATATAGTTTTGCCAATCGTTGGAAGTAACGAACGTACTACTATCTTTGTCTCTGTATCGAGAATACGTGTGAAACTTGAGGGCTGCCAGGCGCCTTTCCCATCTATGCTCCACCAGAGTATGACAGAAAAGTGTTGATCGGGCAAAAGGAGTGTAGGGTCGAAAGACGCCCCATTGGCTGACGTTTCCGAGGTACTTGTAGAGGGATAGCTTATTTCCATCAAGCAAACGAAGTCGACCATCCCATCGTGGACTTCACAGGTCGTGGTATGACCAATTGGCGGGTATAATGTCGGCGTGAACACTAGATGATCCGCCATGATTTCTCTCTTTGCAATGTGCAGGTTCTGAAAAGTCGGAAGAAACTCGGGTTATGGGTAATAGGTACATATGGCGGTTCGCCGTGTGTGGCTTCCCATTTCGCGCATGACCATAAACTGCATGCGCGTGTTGCCACAAGCTAGAGCATTTTCGGGAATCACGATGGTGCTGGTACATTTTAGTGCGTTAGAGCTCCTGTTACAGGATGGAATTCGAGCAATTGCGTCTCGGCGAATTGTACAGTTCTGATAAGTCGAGATTTCAAGATGACGCCGGTAAGGTTGCTGGATGGAAATATTTTCGGGTGTGGCGAATCGATTCAGCCCTATAGCGCCACACATCACGCAGGGACGCTGAAAATACTCCCAACGTACTTGGGGGGTACAGTCAAACCTGGATATAGCGATGGCTTCCGGACCGACAAGGTAGATCGTTATGGCAAGGTGATCACTATCGCAGGTACAGCCCCAAAATGCTTTCGGTTTTTAGTCTAAAAATTCCGCAGATATATATATTATGGCTGAAAATATGAGCGAATTGATTGCTGCACCAGTGCCTCTTCTCTGCGTCTCAAGATTTTTCTTTTGCATACATCCAATACTCTTATAAAATCCGGATTGCCGTCAATCTGTTGTGTTTCATACAGTAGAAAAACTTTCATAGCCTGTAAAGTATTTGTTAGTATTACCAAAGAAACTGATATATCTTCTTCATTAGATTCTGCATCTTGTTCTGGCTCATATCGTGCAACAATTTGTTTCATGATCTTATTCTCTATATCATTAACTTGTTCTTCAGGTAGTTTAATATATCATTTGATATTTATTGTATTAGAAATTTTCTGCTCTCAAAATAGTTTCCTAAGTTCTTTGTTGATCTCTTTAACTATCTTAATGCTTTTACTGAAGATTGACTTGCCAAACTTCTCTTTTTAGAGTAATTAGAATAAAGAAAAAATTTTACTTCTCTATTAATAATTAATGATTATTTTTGATATTATATGAATAACCCAAGTATATATACTCTACTAAATTGTTTATAAGACATGTATAATCTTTTGAGGATTTTAGTCTAAATTTTATTCCTTAATTACAAAAGTTAAGAATGATTGATAATAGAAGCATTTTTAGTTCTATATAATTTCTTGATCTAGTAATTAATGTATACTTATTATATTTAGTGATAATTAAGTAATTGTTATGTTTTGCAGAAGATATTAATATGTCATATTTGAGAAATTAACTTTATGTACTAAGAAGTTATTTATTATCAAAGTATTTTCTATTTTTGTATTTTATTATTCAACTATTTTAACTATTCCTCTATTATTTCTTTACTTATTAAGTTATAACATTGCTTTGTTAAATACATTCTAATAAATTATGACAATTTGATTTCAATAAGATCTCATCTTCTAGGTTATCTGAATGTTTAGGTATATAGTAAAATGTTCTTAAGATAACCATAGAATAATTATTTTGATTCTGTATACTGGAATAGTAAAATAGTCCTACTGCAACTATATTAAAAGATATTTTCGAGTAATGATTCTTGATATAAAGCTTTATTGCTAAACAAATAAGATATTCAGTAAAGAGAAAAGAAAAAACGTTTTCCCTAAAATCTCAATATTGTATTTATAGCTACCTCTTTACTGATCTCTTAGCTACTTGCTAACGAGCAACTCATACTATTTAATATATTCTTTTCTTAGTATAACTTACACTTGACTTATGCCAAGCCCAATAATAAAACCTGAGTTATCATGACTCATAACTTTCTATCTATACTTGAGCTGCTCACTATACCTAGTTGATGTGTCTTTTAGTTGCTAAGTATCTTTCAGCTTTTCTGGTCCTGTTTTTACAGCTAAAAGTTTTATGTTTATAAGTTGTAGTGACTTCTTTTGACTGATTACTTTCTGGCTAGGCCACTTAGCAGTTGTGTGGTTGGCTGAGTTTATTGTCTTAACTAGGATATGGATGATTTATCAGCTTGCTATGAGTTATGCTCCCAGTGCTGAGAATGCTGATTGTGTAAACCCTGCTTTGACCTCCACTTACTTATGGTAAGTATCGTTCATCCTCATATTTAGTTCATTCTTGCCAAGCTATATGTGCCATCCTTAACCTTATGAGTCTACGATCTGGTCTAATAATAACAAGGCTACTTTCATGTCTGTAGCATTCTTGATAAGGCTTGGGATATTTGTGATATATATAATATTAAACATACTTAAAATATTGAGAGCTTTTAGCAATATCTATAATTTAAAGTGAGAATCAATCAGTTTTAATAACATTATATATCAAAATAATAATTACTTGAATCTTATCCATTTTAGTTCTTAATATTTTGTCTAGTTGCATTTTCCAGTATAAATTAATTTCATTCATATTGTAAATATCTTTAGATTTAGATTTATTTGATAATTTTTGTAGTATTATAATTGATCTCTTAAGGCTAGTTAAATCTACTAACTTAGTTTCTTTATATATCTTATATTTTTTGATATAATACTACTCTTTAAACTTACTAACTATTTATTTAACTACTTAGGTATAGTACTCTTTTATAGATCAATAGTTTTCTCTAAAATTCTATACCTATATACTTTAACAAATCATCTGTTATTATTACTTATTTATGTTACATCCTTTGTTGCTACTTAAACAAGGTATTTTCAAAAACTTGCTACTTTCTATCACAGTAATGTATCTTGATATAAAAATTATTTTCTTTAGTACTATAGTATCAAGATATTGATATTATGTGAATAGAATCTCAGAAACAGATAATTGTGATAAGATATGATTAAACTCTTTTTAAAATCATTTATAAACTTTCTTTTATAATAGTTTATTTAAAATATCTATATAATAGAACTTCTGAAAAGCTCTTTCCTTTATATCTATAACTATATAGTACTATTTTGTAGATATACTTAATATAGCAATATTAAAAATTTTTTTCTATAATTATAGTAATATATTGTAGTATAGAAGATATTATTAAATCCTTAAGTAAAAGTGGTAAGATCATAATATATAAGTGCTATATCTAGAATATTACTATATAGAATTTTGCTTTATTTAGGTTTGACTGTAAAGATAAGTATTTGTTCTTTGACATTAATAATCTTAAGTAAGAATCGTTACTCAGTCTATTTTTCCCTAGAATTTTTGCTGTAAATTTCTTCCTAAAATATTAGTAATGAAATTTAAGAGATACTAAGAAAATTATTTCCCAAAGGCAAAAAATCACAAAGCTACTTATAATAAATATCTTGAAGTTATTAATCTACGAAAATATATAAATAAATCTTGAAAATAAATTGTAGTAATTACAAAGTTTAATAAATTTATATGTTAATAAATCTGAAAAATACATTTAGAAATAAATATTTGTAGCGGCAAAGGCTTCAAGTATTGTGAGATAAGTAATATTAGTGAGTACTACTTAAACATAGATACTTTAGATAACTTGATTTGTGAACAAGGTTCTCTTGTTGCTGGAAATTAGAATCACTTCTTAACTAGAATTCAATAAAGTAGTGTGCAATTATATTTTTTGATATCTTGGATAATAAAACTTGGTTATTAAGCAACAAATTTCCAAAAAATATATTTGATAAAGAAAAGAGAAAAGTACTTTCTATTACTTTTCAAGCATTCTTTATAGCGGCTCTTCATTGAGTCACTAACTACTTGCCATTAGGTAATTGCATATTACATTACAGTCATGCTAAGATATGACTTATAAACTGAATTTCAAATAAGGAAACCTAAGTTATTTCATAACTTATACTCTTCTTACTTTTATATAATTGCTATATAACTTATAACTTCCAGCTAATATATCTCTTTATTATCTTCAGCTAGTCAGAGATTCATCAACTTTCTTCTTAAATTACTCCTAGCCAGTTTCTAACTAAAAGCCTTTGTGGTTTGTTAGTTGCTTCTCATATAACTCTCTTAAAGTCATAGTTACTGGCTGAATCCGCTAAGTAAAAGCTGCTTAACTGAAATATTGTCTTATATTTTTTAGTTGCTGTATATAGTGCACAGTGCATAAACTTAGTAGTCTGCGCACTGTCACTATAGACCCCCACATCCTAACAAGTTCTGTTGTTGTTTGTATTCAGTAACTGACTTTCTTAGCTATATATCATGCTTAATAAAACTTTATTCATAATCTGATTTAATGATTCCTGTATTATTTCTATGTTTGTGGCATCTTGTAACTTAGAGCCTAAGATGTCTATAACAATACTCTCTCAAATTGATCATGATTTGAATGTTCTTTAATTTTTACAGAAATTTTGAAATAATAACTTATTACTTTTATTATTAGTAATAAATAAACTCAATAACTGTCTTAAAAAGAAATTCAATATGAGATAGTGTAACGATCTGACTTTGATGAAGTTTCATCTTCTAGTTTGTCTTAGTATTTAGTTACAAGGTAGACATTCTTAAGGTAACTGTGGAATCGATATGTTGATCCTGTATACTAAGATAGCGAAACGGTCCTACTGTAACTATGTCAAAAGATATCTTAGGCGATAATTCTTAGTACGCAGCTTATATTACTTAACTAACCAAACTTTTAGTGAAGAGAAAAGGAAAGACACTTTCCCTAAGATCCCAATGCTATATTTATAGTCACTTCTTCACTGATTTCTTAGTCATCTGTCAACGAGCAACTTATACCACTCAATGTGCTCTTTTCTCGGCGTGACCCACACTTGACTTATGTTAAGTTCTATAACAAAACTCAAGTTATTGTGACTTACAACTCTCCTTCTATACCTGAGCTATCTACTACATCTAGTTGACATATCTTTCAGCTGCTAAGTGTCCTTCAGCTCTCTTAGTCCTTCTTTCATGATCAACGGCTTGATATTTGTAGGTCATAGTGATTCCTATTAGCCAGTCACTTCCTGGCTAAACTGCTTAGTATTAGTGTAACTAGTTGAGGTTATTGCCTTAACTGAGGTATAGGTAATTTATTAAGATACTATAGGTTACACTCTCAGTGCTGAGAGCACTGATTATATAGACTCTTGCTTTAGCTCTCAACTACATATGGCAAATACCGTCTATCCTTGTATTCAGATTATCCTTGCTGAGTCATACGTGCCGTCCTTAACACTATAGGTTTACAATCTAGTCCAATGGTAGCAATGTTACTTCTGCGTCTGTAGTATTTCTAGTGAGGTTCAGAATGTCTATAATAGATAGAACTTTAATATAATGACAAGTTAATTAAAGTTATAATAAATACAATAGAATATAATAAACAAATATCTAGAAAAAAGTAGGTGAATTTAATTTTATTAAATATTTACTAATTATTTACAGGTTTAATATTTCTAATACTAATAAAATCAAATAAGTATAATAGTGTGAAGACTATTTAAATTAAAAGAAAGAAAAATAAAGAAAATTATAAAGATTATATTGATATTATATAGCATTCTAACAAATAAATTATAATAGCTTAAAGAGTATTTTATGAAACTATATTGTTAAAACTGTACTATATATTAGAAAAGACAAAACTTAACTTAACAACTTATATTAAGTATATACTTAACTTAATTCTTATAACTTTTTAGTATTAAGTATATGAAGAAAAGAAACAAGTAGCTATTATTGAAGATAGAGTACTAAAATATAAAAAATATGTAAAAGTATATTTGTAGTTGAATTAAATAGAGATTATTGAATAATTACCTTAATTACTAAATTTTAACTTAATTGAAGCATTTTGAAATAATATAAAAACAGAATTGAGTATGATATTTAATTGTTCTAGTAATATTACAGAATTTCAATAATAGTGTTATTTAGTTTTTAAGATGATAAGTAAGGAAAAATTGTCTAGTCTTATTGCTAAAATAAAATTATATCTTGAAGCTATTATTTTAGTAAGTGGTGCTGCTATACTTTATTAATTTATAAATTTATTTTACACTTTCTTTATTTTATATGAAATGTGATTTTTGGTTTTAGTTTTGATTCTTAATATTCTTAAAGAAGGGTGAAGAAATTTTTTTTCTTCTTCTAAATAACTCCTATTATATTTATATATGTTATCACTAAAATTAAGAGAAGTAAAAACTATCTTTTATCTTTTGAGTATAGTGACAGACAAAAGTCTTTATAATCACTAATTTCTATATATAGTAATAATAAAGTATCAGAATTAGGACTAGTAAAAAATTAGTGGTGGATATATTATTTATTTATATTAAAGTACTACTTGAATTTAATTAAATATATTTATTCAAAGTGATTAAAAAAATTCTGAAGAAATACTTTACTAATATTAATATATATTATAAATATTTTAAGCTCTAAGCTATAAGATGTTATAGATATAAGAATAATATAGAAACTATTAAATTAGATTACAAATAAGATCTTATTAGGTATAGTATGGAGTTAAGAGAGCTAATTACTAAATATAAGTAATAATAGAACTTATCAGAAATGTGTTACCTAAAGTAATAAGGTATAAACTACTAAGCTTATATATTACATACTATGTATAGTAGCTGAAAAATATAAAATAACACCCCAATTAAACAGCCTTTATTTAGTAAACTCAGTAAATTACTGCAATGCCAAGAAAGCAATATAAGTAGTAACTAATAAACCACAAAAGTCTCTAGCTAGAGATTAGTTAAGAGCAGTAATAAAGAAAAGCTAATAGATTTCTAACTAACTGAAATAGTTAAAAGATATGTTAGTGTAAAATAATAATTTATATAGTAATTACATAGAGATAAGAAGAGTATAAGTTATAAAGTAATTTAAATTATGAGTTATACTTTAGTATAATTATAATGTAGGATATAATTACCTGATGATAAGTAATCAATAACTTAATAAAGAGCTACTATAAAGAGTACTTGAAGAGTAATGGAAAGTACTTTTCTTTTCTCTTTATTTAATGTTCTATTAAGTTCTTATCATTTAATAATCTAAGTTTATTATTTAAAATATTAAAAGATATAATTATACACTTTCTTGTTAAATCCTAGCTAGGAAATAATTTTGTGTCATAGACATTCTAAGCCTCATCAGAAACACCACGGACATAGGAGAAGTGCTAAAACTATTGGACCAGATCGCTAGCCTATGGAACACGAATGGCTCGAACGGCTTAGCAGGGATAAACTGAATATAAAGATAAATGGCACTTACTGTAGGCAAGTGAGGGCTGAAGCAGGGGTTCGCACAATTAGTGCTCTTAGTGCTGAGAGCACAACCTATGATAACTTAATAAATTACCCATATCTCGGTCAAGGTAGTAACTTTAGCTAGTCACACGACTACCAAACAGTCTAGTCAGGAAACAACTTACCAATAGGAATTATTATAATCTATAAACAAGGAACCATTAGTTATGGGTAAAGAACTAAAAGAGCTGAAGAACACTTAGTAGCTAAAGGACACGTTAGTTAGGTTTAGGGAGCAGCTTAAGTATGGATGGAAAGTTGTGAGTCATGATGACTTAGGTTTCATTATTGGACTCAGTGTGAGTTAGGTGTGAGTCACACTGAAGAAAGAATATTTCAAATGATATGAGTCACCCATTAGTAAGTAGTCAAGAGATCAGTAAAGAGGTAACTATAAATATAGCGTTGGAGTCTCAGAGAAAGCGTTTTTCCTTTCCTCTTTACTGAAAGTCTTATTAGTTTAGTAATATAAGCTTTATACTAAAAGTTATTGCCTAAAGATATCTTTCGATATAGTTACAGCAGAACCATTTCATTATCTTAGTATACAGGACTAATATACCTATCTTATGGTCACTCTAAGAATGTCACGCTGTATACCTAAACATCAAGATAAGCTAAAAGATAAGACCCTGTCAAAGTTAGATTGTCACATTTTGGTTCTCGGCAGTGAGAAGACCATATTTATGAATTAGGTTAACTTAAATACCTTAATTTCAAGTAATATATGTGTAACGATCTAACTCTGATAAAGTCTTATCTTCTAGTTTGTCTTGATATTTAGGTATATGGCTAGGCGTTCCTAGGGTAACCGTAGGACAGATATGTTAATCCCGTATATTGGAATAATGAAACAGTCTTACTGCAACTATATCAAAGGATATCTTAAGTAATGATTCTTGGTATGAAGCAATATTACTAAACTAACAAGACATTCAGTGAAGAGGGAAGAAAAAATGCTTTCTCTAAGATTCTAATGCTATATTTATAGCCATCTCTTCACTAACCTCTTAGCCATCTACTAACAGGCGACTTATACCAATAAAGTTTTTTTTTTCTCAGCGTAACTCACACTTGACTCACGCCAAGCCCAATAATGAAACCTGAGTCATTGTGATTCATAACTCTCCTTCTATACCTAATCTGCTCACTATACTTAGTTGACGTATCTTTCAGCTGTCAAGCATTCTTTTTCTCTTTTAGTCTTTCTCTCACGACTAATAGTTTAATGTCTATAGGTCATAGTGGTTCCTGCTAGTCAGTCGTTTCCTAGCTAGGCCACTTAACAGTTATGTAGCTGGCTAAGGTCGTTATCTTGATTGAAGTATAAGTAATTTATTAAGTTGCCATGGGTCACACTCTCAGCATTGAGAGCGCTGATTACACAAATCTCTACTCTAGCCCTCATCTACTCACAACAAGTACCATTCATTCTCATATTCAGTTTATTCTTATCATGCTGTATGTATTATCCTTAACTTTATAGGTTTATGATCTGGTTCAATGGTTTTAGTGCTACTCCCGTGTTCATAGTATTCCTGATGAAGCTCAGAATATTTGTAACATAAATAATGTTCAATGAAGAGAAAAGAAAAGTACTTTCTATTACTCTTTAAGTATTCTCCATAATAGTTCTTCATTAAGTCATTAATTACTTAATATTAAGTAATTACATACTATATTATAGTTATACTAAGATATAACTTACAATTTAAATTCTAAATAAAGAAATTTAAGATACTTCATAATTCATATCTTCTTTATTTCTATGCAATTATTATATAATTTAGTACTTCTAGCTAATATGTTTTTTAACTATTTTAGTTAGTAAGAAATTAATTAACTTTTCTTTATAATTACTTTTTAGTTAATTCTTAATTAAAAATCTTTATAGTTAATTAGTCATTGCTTGTATTATTTCTATAGTATTGTAATAGCTAATTCTCTTAACTATATACTATAGTTATAAATATCTTAAACTTTATTAAGACAAATACTATAAACACAGAAGTAGTACAGTTTACTATTAGATCAAGTTATGACTCTATAGAATTAAGGATAATAAACATAACTTAATAAAGATGAACTAAATATGAGGATAGAGAGTACTTGCTAGAAATAAGTAGAAGCCAAAGTGGGGTTTGCATAATCAGTACTTTTAATGCTGAAAATACAACTCATAGTAATTCAATAAATTATCTATACCTTAGTCAAGTATTACAAATATCCCAAACTTCACCAAAATAATGCTATAAATACAGAAATAATATTTATTACCATTAGATTAGATTTTAGTTTCACAGAATTAAGAACAATACATATAGTTTAAGAAAAATAAACTAAATACAAGAATAAATAGTACTCACTAAAGACAAGTAAAGATTAAAGTAGAGCTTATATAATTAACGTTTTCAGCATTAAGAGTATAATCTATGGCAACTCAATAAATCACCTCTACTTCAATTAAGGCAACAATTTCAGTTAACTATACAAATACTAAGTAACTTAATCAGGAAGCGATAAACTATATAGAAGTTTTACAAACTATAAGACTTCAAACTATTGAACATAAACAAAGGATTAAGGAAATTGAAAGATATTTAGCAACTAAAGAACACATTAACTAAATATAGTGAGTATAACGCAAAACTCTAAGAGGTAAGAACTGTGGTTGCAGCTTAGCAGTGGTGCACTGTCGCATCACATACGATTAGTGCACCGAGAGGCATATATATGTAAATTCACAAAGCTGCTTCTCCCAGAAGCAACGATTAGTTCTATACTAGAAATCAATGTTCTTAAGTTATTAGAATCCAGTCCATCACACATAGTATTATGGAGCCTTCATATACTGTTGACCCTTATCCTTGAGCCTTGTTGTCACGGACATCCCGAGCCTCATCAGGAACGCCACAGACACAGGAGTGGCGCTGGAACTATTAGACTGGATTACAGGCCTATGGGATACAGACAGCACAGACAGCTTGGCAAGGATGAACCGAATACGAGGACGAGCAGCACTTGCCGTAGGAATGTGGGGGCTGGAACAAGGGTTCGCGCAATCAGCGCTCTCAGCACTGAGAGCGCAACCTGTGGCAGCTTAGTAAATCACTTATACCCCTATCAAGACAATGACCTCAGCCAGCTACAGTGCCGCCAAAGAGTCTAGCCAGAAAGCAACCGACCAACAGGAACCACCACGACTTACGAATGAAAAATCGTTGGTCGTGAGCGACAGATCAGGAGAGTTGAGAAACACTTGGCAGCTAAAGAACACGTTAGCCAGGTGTAGTAGGCAGCTCAGGTATGGATGGAGAGTATGAGTCATGATGACTCAAGTTTCATTAGTGGACTCGGCATGAGTCAGATATGAGTCACGCCGAGGAAAAAGTACCCCAAATGGTATAAGTCGCCTGTTGGCAGGTGGCTAAGAAATCAGTGAAGAAGCAACTATAAATATAGCGTTGGAACCTCAGGGAAAGCGTCTTTCCTTTCCTCTTCACTGAAAGTCTTGTTAGTTTAGCAATATAAGCTTTGTACCAAGAACCATCGTCTAAGATATCTTTGATATAAGTTGCAGTAGGACTGTTTCACTATCCCAGTATATGAGACTAATATACTTGTCTTACAGTCACCTAAAGAACGCCATGCCGTATACTTGAACACCAAGACAAACTAGAAGACGAGACCTCATCGGAGTCAGATCATCACACTTGTGATGTCGCTGCAATAGCGCTCAGCGTTCAGTCTGATGTCATCTACATTATTTTAGCAATCCGAAAAGAGCTAACTTTAGAGCTGGCCCTAACACACATTACTGCCAAGCAGTTTAGTCAGGAAGTGACCAGCCAACAAGAACCACTACAATCTACAGATACTAAATCATTGGTCATAAGAGAAGGATTAAGTATGACAATCTGACTCCGATGAGATCTCATCTTCTAGTTTGTCTTGGTGTTCAGGTAAGTGGTGTGGCATTCTTAAGGTAACTGTAAGACAGATATGTCAGTCCCATATACTAAAATAGTAAAACAGTCCTACTATAACTATATCAAAAAATATCTTGAGCGATAATTCTTGATACAAAGCTTATATTGCTAAACTAACAAGACTTTCAATGAAGAGAAAAGGAAAGACACTTTCCCTGAAATTCCAACGCTATATTTATAGCTGCCTCTTTACTAATCTCTTGGTCACCTACCAATAGGTAACCCATACCACTTGAGGTGTTCTTCCCTCAATTTGACTCATACCTAACTCACATTGAGTTCAATAATGAAACCTAAGTTATCATAACTCACAACTCTTTATCCATACCCAAACTGCCCACTACACCCAGCTGATATATTCTTCAGCTACTAAGTGTTCTTCAGCTCTCCTAGTCTTTCATCTACAACCAACGATTTCTCATCTGTAGATCGTGGTAGTTCCTGTTAGCCGGTCGTTTCCTAGCTAGATCACTTGACAGTTATATGGCTAGCTAAGGTTACTACTCCGACTAGAGTATAGGTAATTTATTGAGTTGCTGCAGGTTGCACTCTCAGCACTGAGAGCGCTAATTGCATAAATCTCTGATTTGGCCCCCACTCATCTATAGTAAGTGCTGTTCATCCTCGTATTTGGTTTATTCTTGCTAAGCCATTCGAACTATCTGTGTCCCATAGATTTGCAATCTGGTCCAATGGTTCTAGCGCTACTCTTGTGTCTGTAATGTTTCTGATAAGGCTCAGAATATCCATGACACTAGAAGAGCTGAAGGACACTTGGCAGCTGAAAAACATATTAACTAAGTATAGTGAGCAGCTTGGATATGGAGGGAGAGTTATGAGTCATAATGACTTAAATTTCATTATTGAACTTGGCGTGAGTCAGATGTGAGTCATACCAAGAAAAGAATACATTTAATAGTATAAGTTACTCGTTAACAGGTAGTTAAGAGATCAGTGAAGAGGCAACTATAAATATAATATTGGGATCTCAGGGAAAGCATCTTTCCTTCTCTCTTCACTGAATATCTTATTAGTTTAGCAATATAAGCTTTGTACCAAGAATTATCACCTAAAATATCTTTTAATATAAATGTAGCAGGACTGTTTCGCTATCTCAGTATACAGAACTAATATATCTATCTTATAATCACCCTAAGAATGCCCTACCATGTACTTGAACATTAAGACAAACTAGAAGACAAGACTTTATCAGAGTCAAATCATCACAACAGCTAAAAAACACGTTAGCTAGAAGTAGTAAGTTGTATAATGATTGCACCTAAGTAAGAAAGATATAAGTCACAAAGTGACTCAGGTTTCCTTTATTAGAAATCAGGTTGTAAGTCACATCTTGGCGTAACTATAATATGGTGTACAATTACTCAATAGTAGGTGATTAGTAACTTGATGAAAAGCTGCTATAAAGAACATTTGAAGAGCAACAGAAAGTACTTTTCTCTTTTCTTTATCGAATATATTATTTGAATATTTATTACTTAGCAATTAAGTTTTATTGTCTATAATATTGAAAGATATAATTACACGCTGCCTCATTGAATCCCAACTAGGAAGTGATTCTGGTCCCTGGTAACAAAAAGACCTTGTTTACAAATCAAGTTACTTAAAACACCTAAGTCCAAGTAACATGCATTAGTATCATTTACCTCAGAGTATTCAAAGCCTCTACTATTACAATAGACTATTAAGTTTATATACTATACATTGTACATAATAATTAGAAAAATATGAGACAATATTTTAGTCAAGCAGTTTTTACTTAATAGACTTGGATAATTATAATAATATTAAAAGAATAATATAAAAAGTGACTAATAAACTATAAAGCTTTATGGTTAAAAATAAGTTATAAATAACTAAAAATAATAGCTAATAAACCCCTGACCAGCTGAATAAGCTAGAGAATATATTAACTAGAAATAGTAAGTTATACAGTAATTGTGCAAAGATAGGAAAGGAATTAATTATAATATAATTTAGGTTTTCTTGATTAAAATTGAGTTATAAGTTACATTTTAACATAATAGTAATATAGTATTTAATTTCCTAATAGTAGGTAATAAGAGACTTAATAAAGAATAACTATAAAAAGTACTTTTCTTTTATTCTTCATTAAATATTTAATTATAATTATGATATTAATAATTTCTAAGTTTTATTATTTAAGTTATTGAAAGATTTAATTGTATACTACTCTATTAAATTTTAGTTAGGAAGTAATTTTAGTCTTCAGCAGTAAGAAGATTATATTTATAAATTGAATTACTTTAATTACCTTCAAGTTCAAATAGTATATGTTAAGTACCATCTATTTAACAATATCTAAAGTTTTCACTACTATACTATTATAGGCCCTCAAAAAGAGAATTCTACTTGTACTTAAACTATAATCTTATTACTACAAAAATATGAACTTAACTATAAGGCTATTTATCTTTATACTGAAATTACTTAATCTACTATTTAATATATTTGCAAGAGAAATTATACTGATAAGAGTCTCTTTACTTCTCTTTCAAATAAGACTTATCTTAGCCATTTACTTAAATTTGAAAGTTAAACTTAATATTATCTAGTAAATCTTAATGCCATAAACTGAAAGACTATTATTGTTAATACTATACTAGATATTTCTTTACTTAAATTATCAAAAAACATATTAAAAAAAATACATAACTAAAGCCAGTTATTACAAATACTATATCTGCAAAAAGCTTTTTCTTAATGCTTAACAATGAAAGGTTCACTTAAATAGAGATATATATATAAGCATTAAGGTTTAAATGATTGAAAAAGAGTTATTTGAACTGATGAATACTCTTTTGAAGTCAGACATGACAGCAATGCTGCTTGAGTATAGTGCAAAGAAGGAGAGCAATTCTTGGATGAATGCTTACAACTTACATTCAAGAGCGGGCACACCTTTATTATGTTTTGGGGCTCAATCGGGTACAACATGTGCGGTCTATTTGAAATTCTAAATACAAGCCATATAACTCGAATTAAGTACCGCAATGAAGATCTAGACAAGCACTTATGTCAATTCCATAACGCTTGGGTGCAGCCTTGTTGTCTTGAGTTAAATACTAAAACAAATAAATTAGACTGCGCCATTGCGGAGGTCTTGCTCCACAAATTGTCGAAGATGGAGCTCCGTGTCACACCGCAAAAGTGGCCCGCGATTACCTTGAGGAACACAATATGCTCAGAATTGACTGGCCTGCAAATATTGAGAACCTCTGGCCGAAGATGAAGCGTCGTGTGGCAAGGGCAAAGCGGGTGAAAAGCCATGGTCAAATGCTTCAGTTTTTACCATTTCTTTGGGGCGATATTGTGCCCGCAGATTTTAGTAAATTTATCGAAAGTATGCCCAAGCGTTGTGTAGCTGTTATCGCAGCCAAAGGGGGTCATATTCGATGGTAAATCTTTTGTTGTGCCTAATCACCCTCCATGGGTTTAGCTTCGCTGTACGACCACATATTGACCCCGGCTGTACATACACAGCACTCATGAAAGATACATGAATGAGCAGAAAAGTCATGAAACACTTCCCGATGCTAAAGCTATGGATAGCCTTCATCCATTTTGAGGATTATATGTTAGAACCGTCTTGAGGTATTTGTCTACACAGTCTAGGCAAACCTCCGGTCTATTTTGCATTAAAAACGAGAGAATAGAGCGAAAATGCTAGCTCGGGTCTTGGTCTATATCCCACTTACTAATCGCTTTGGCTATCCTCACGATTGCCGCCCGGAATGTGTAGCCTAGCAAATAAGAACACTATTCTGAGTTGAAGGTGATGGGAGCCTCCTAGAGAAGCCTGGAGACGTCTTGGAATCATTACTCGGGCTTCTCTTGTGCTCTTTTGCTTTTTGCTTCGTTATTTCCTCATTCTCGTGGTCATTGTGCCCTATCACTGCCATAGCCCTCATCTCTGCAGCCTTTTCTATTTCCGCCTTCTCCTTTTTGCTCAGCGACAGAGCACCCTTCTCATACGCTTCCTTAGGTAGTGGCCGCACATGCGGTTGACAGACCCATATTGGCTTGGGGACAGGAACCGGGTACAGAAGACCAAACCCGCCGGACTCTTGATTAATCTCTCCTGCTGATACAGGAACATTGTCCACTACCTGCGCCGCATAACTTAGTACGCCGTCTTTGGTGGCATTTTCGACCATAGTAAGGACATTCTCGAATGCATCGAGGTCACCAGGCTGACATTTAGCAAGCGCGTCTCTGATGTCCGTATGTTTGGTGATTAAAGGTTTAAGCAGCGAAAAGAAATGGGCTTTCATGGCATGAAGGTTTGGGGATTGAGACTTCTTATCCATTTGAAGCTTTATTCGCTTGGATGGCGGTTGCTCTGAACTCAAATCGTTCTGGTCAGGGATTCCGTTAGCGGCATCGGACGGCAGAAAGAGGGGTTTCCGGTCAGGCGGCGAGGTTTCCAGGACATCTCTATAGATGATATCCATATATCGTCTGATCACTGCATCCATTCTGAAGCCTCCTCTTCCATCCCGCCCTCTCCAATATTCCCTTCCTTCTTCGCCGACTGCAGGGGGTGTTGCGAAAATGGCTGGATCACACAGATTACCTTCTGCGCTCATCACACCATCTGCGCCTGTAATGCGAAAACATCGGCTAATATCCTCACGAGTGAGAATATTGCCGTTCGCAAAAATAACAGTTTCCGGTGGAAGGTTATCTCGCAGGTACCGGATCTTTGTCCAATCAGCCAATCCAGTATTGTGTCCCTTCTGGTCTCGGGTACGGCCGTGTACAGTCAGAATGCTAGCACCTGACGACAGAACCATCCTCGCATACTCCAGAGTCCTTTCTTTCGTCTCCAGGACACGAATCTTCGCAGTCACCGGAACGGAAAGATTGTTATGAAGTCGATTTATGAGTTTGTAGATGAGGTCCCAGTCCTCTTGCAGAAACGCTCCGTAGTGTCCCTTTTTCGCGATGCCCTGAGGACAACCCAAATTCAGATCAACTGCATCGCAGAATGGTTGGACCATTTGTGCTGCATCTAGGAGATGGTCGGGGGAGTTTGCGCAGAACTGTACAATCAGCGGTCGATCATTTGCCGGGTTTCCATCTAAATATAGATCTGGGCCGTGGAACTGTGATTCATAGTATGCATCGGAAGTCGGAGTCGTTCTGGTGGCTTGAAAGAATGTCTTTCTGTAGCTTGGGGTTTCGGCGAAGAGGCGGGCATGAAGCATGGGCGTATATGCTAGGAACGGCTCTGAGGCACTAGACGGCATGAAAGAGCGGGTCAGCAACCGCCAGGCCTGGAATATGAGAAAGAGAATAGTTAGATCATGCTGGAGTAATATGAAGGAGTCATTCACGTACAAACTCAGACTGATCTACCATAGGGGCTAGAATCTTCTTCGGGCTGCCGATGCTCTCATAAAACGCCCGACCATGGAGCCTCTGCATACGAACGACCGGTGGAATTGCTTTCAGCATCTCGACTGGATGCTGGTCGTGGCTGGAGATTTCACTCTTGCAGGGTTCAGCCATTGCACAGAAAGTGTGTCTGCTCTTTGCCTGTTAGGGACCTGTTCATAATCGTGACTGGTGTAGATCATAGAAACAGATCGCCTAGAGCAGCAACATCAAGTGAATCTGTCCATATGAAAACCATGCAAGCAATCTGCGAATGTGTTGCGCATCAATCTTAGAAGCGCTCGGGATGCACTCTTTGGACTGAGAAAATTTTAGGGATTCGAATATCCGATCCGTTTAAAGCGGCGAGTATTCCACATGAAGATCAAGGTGTTAGCTACAGCAGAATAAAGCCTACTGCATTATACTCCATAGATAAGATGAACCGTAGGGCTTAGGTGCTCACAAGACTCGAAGACAAGGATTTGCACGGAAGACGTGATCCAACGTGTTATTTAATGTGTATGACTTGATTTGATGTTTGAATTAGGCCCGTTTCAAATGAACATTGATGCATAGGCTGAGCTTCAAATCGATGACCAGTTGCCTGAAAACTTGATATAGCTCATGAAAGCAGAATGAGAAGCCGAGATCCGTCCCCGATACACCTGAAAGAAAACTAAACTCCACTTTTGAAAAGAAACAAGATGAACCGGAACATGGAACTTCGTTTCATGAGACATTGGAATGCCCGTGTTCATGGACAATATCCATCTCGCCACACTTCGTAATTAGGTAGACACCCGACCAGATGTCTGGAGAATTTGGCCAAATCCTAGGCATAAAGCAGGACCAATTTACAGTTAAACTGTAGCTTGATTGGTCTCCTGAGAACACCAGGTCATGCAACGTTATGACGCGCAAGGAGCCAAATTCGGTCTCCACATCCTTCATGGCCCTTCACCAATTGACGCGAAAAGCAAAGATGATGCCGCGAGCAAACAACGTGCCCGATTTACAAACCAACAAACTTTGATAAACTTCACCATCCACAGCAATCTGGCCCCTTATTCTCTTCACGAGCCAAAGGACACGTTACCAGCCCTGCCCTTCGAGCTAGAGTGTGAAGACCGATGCTTGAGAAGCACATTCGCGCCAGACACACAACGGAGTGAATGCGAAGTGTATACCGAAAACGACAAGAAGCAAAGCCCGCTTAACCTAGATGCCCGTGAAACTGAGGTGCAAAACTTCGCTCGTAAACACTGAATTGTCAATCTAGTCGAAGAGTAATCCCGAGGATGAATGACGGGGATTCAAACTGCAGACGTGGACCAGAGCCTTTTCAAGATAAACCATCTACAATGCGTATCTGTTCATTAGAAGAAATGTGTATAAACTTTTGACTGCTCGTGAACTTCCATCTCCTGTATAACAATCAGCAAAAGCATTCTATGGTGCCGAAAGAACAGACTCACCATCTTGAATGTATTAAGCTCTTCCTTGATCTGCTGAGCAAGCATTGGCGTCAAGCGGTTACATGTAGCAACCTCCCCTCGCCTATCGTACTCTCCGCTAGGCCAAGTATCATGGAATTGAACGCGAGAGCTGAAATTAACATTGTGCCTGACGGTGCCATTCGGGGTGCCTGGCGCACTCTTTGAGTCTACGGCTGAATTGGAAAACTTCGGCGCGGTCATAAAATATTCTTCGCCTTCGATGGTCACGGAATCCGTCCTCTTATGTCCAAAGTGAGCTGGCCGTTCGTCTGGAGGAGTGCTTCCCAAGCTAGAGCCCGGTGTATCGTTAACATGTGGAATGTTGGGGAAATTGAAATCTATGGCCTTAGTATCGACAGGATGAGTCACCGGTGAGGAGTTCCCAGAATCTGTTCCAGTCCCTATTATTTGTGTTAAAAAATCATAAAATATATACCGTTAGGAGAACCTTACTCTTCAATATGCCTTTCTTCACAGCCGCCAAAACCTCGGCACGCTCCTTCTCCCCACCAACAATGCTCTTCCTTGAACGTGTGCTGTCCCCACCATCCGATGCTCCATTAGGAATTCCTTGATCTTTAGCAACGGCCGCATTTGCAGCATCGATAGAGTTTCTTTCAAGGTGCGGGAATCCGGTCCCACCATGAGCTTGATCGTGAGGGTTCGCATTAACGTTGACTTTTTCACGCTCAGCCTCCACCGTAACCATAGAGACCTGAGCCATACTGGGCTCCGGAACTGTAGACTCCGTGACTGGCACTCCAACGATAGATTTAGGGCGGAAAAGTCCAACTAAGGAGCGTGTGGATTTCTTCATGCCCTGGCCCATTTTTCGGATCATCACTGAAGCTGAAGATGCGGTCGACGATATAGATATGTTGTCTGTAGAGCCAGAAAAGAAATTGCCTTGTCCAGAGTAAATGCCCTCTCCAATGCCTCCGGCCTCTTGCTTTCGCGCGATCGCGGCCTGTTCGGCTTCTTGATCTTCGCGGTATCTGTCCTTCCTGAGCTTCGCTCGTTCGTTCGCAAGCTCTTTGTTCAAGCTGTTTTCTGCAGAGGCACGCCTAAGCTCAGCAGCACTGCCAAAAGAAAACGCTCGCCTCAACCGTGACTTCATTCCCTTCTTAGGGTCTCTATCGTTGAGAGCGGCAAGCTGCTGAGCTGCTGTTTTATCCATGCCAGCACCAGGCGAAGCGGTATTCTGAGGCACAGGAGCACCCGACTTCGCAGATGCAGTAGGCATAACAGAATCAAAGGGCTTGACGAATGTAGGGGTGCTAGGGCTCAGTGTGATCGGTCTAGACAGCGGAGATGGATTATTTAAACGCTTGTTCATATCTGAGGATCCTCGGGGAGGAATATTGACGAGTTTAGCCTCAGACTTCTGGGGAGACGACACTGAAGTGGAAATAACATTTGCTACCAACCCAGAGGTGGGTGAATCACGCTTGGCCTATGGCAATATGTTAGTGGGATACCTGGGAAAGGAATTGGGTCGATCTTATTGCAGGGGATGAAACGAAAAAAAGAGAACATACCGAAGGCGGCCGAGAGTTGCTACTCCTCGATGATGTAATGCTCTCTGCACTACTGTTCCGCCCATGAGACGACGCAGGACGAAGGCTAACTGCAGGAGGTTGATGAGTTGGAGCGGGAGGCGCTGGTCGGTTTGGAGCAGCCTTGCTTCCTATCTGATAAATTGTCTTCGCGTTTTCTTCCCGCCTTAAGCTCTCCAACTCTGCCGCATTCAATGTGTGCACGCTTCGCCTACGATATCTCAACGCCTGCTCACGAGAGCCCTGATTATCGAGTTGCATGTCGTCCACGCTCATGGCTCGTACTTGTCCAGGATAGCCTGCCATCGACAGAGGTCTTCCAGTATGAACTTGTGACCCGACTCCAAGAGCAGTACCGATCGTGCCAAAGTTACGAAAGCTCTGATATGTGTGTAGATTTGGTGAACTGCTAGACTGTGTCGGGTGATTATACAAATGTCCTACCGAGGCCATGCCCGAGCCGGATGGTAGGGCAGATCCGCTGGGCGAGACGGTCTGCACGTTCGTGCCAGCAGCATTGTTTCGATTACGGCGGTATCGGTCGGGAGACGGCTTGACTGGAGAGGTCTGGTTGGGCATTGTAGCGGGAAGGACAGGAACAGGGGCGTTGACTGTCGACAAAGGACGAGAGCCTCGACTCATGGATCTCGAATCGGTCAAAATTGAGGAATCATCTTTGGACAAATGCTGTTGCCCATGAAGAGATGATGAAGATGACGAAGACGTTCTCGAGACCGACTGTGAGCTGGTGAATCGAAGGCGCGCAGACGCGAGTGAATTTTCGCTAGTATGCGTCTGACTATATGGGCTGGCTGGAGCCGAAAAGGTTCGATCCTCGCTACGGAGATGTGGTGTAACTTGATTCTGTCGACTAACATTTCCTGCACTGGCAAGGCCTGGTGTGCTAGTGAAGGCATAGGGAGCTACTGGAGAGTTTGATGATTGTCCACGATAGCCGGTAGCTGGCAGTGAACCAGCTGGATTATACATGTTCCGTGGCATTGAAACGGAGCGAGATTGATGGGATTGACCCGAAGAGCTGGTCTGAAGGGTGGCTGATGCGGAGGCAGGACGAGTCTGCAGCATCGTAATGGTGTTAGATGGCTGGGGGAATGATTGGACAAGAGCGGCCATAATGCTCCTGGCTGGTGGTGGGTGTTGCTAAGCTGCTCTCAGCTTTTAACAATGTCTGACTGAGAATAATTGCTTTGAGGCAAGAGCGTTCGGAAACTAGGCAAGATGATTTGGTCAATACGCAAGCGTGTAAAATAAGGACAACAGATGACGGCATGATATACGGATAGGGTGAAGCCCGAGGAGGTGCCTCGATGGGATGATGCAGGATGTACAGCTCGGACGCGAGTCAAGCCTTGTGGGAGTCCAGGTAACTGACGTACCTCTCTTGCATAAGCCGAAAATATTATAAAGTGAAGAGTGTGAGGCACTAGTAAGACAATTGTCGAAGAAAATATAAAGGTTTGTGATACGTGAGATTCGATCGGGTGTTAAAGAGCAGCGGGTTGATCCGTCACTCTGTTGTGCCCCGTATCTTGTCGAACACAGTTCAATGCAGAAGCGAACAAACTGAGCGAGCAAAAGTCGTTCTATGGTCCGAAGTCTTGAAATCGAAGGGTCGCCGTAAAAGGACAAGTGCTACAGGAATATTACGACTGGTTGTTGTTGTTGGCGGTGCTGGATGAGTTAGGCGTTCGATTAGTTAGTGGGCTGCTGAAAGGAGACCAGTGGTCATCTTCAGGGGTGCACAGCTGGGGGTAAAACGAATGTAGCGAAAGACGAGAGGAATGCAGGACTGACGCCCGAAGGTGAGTCGGGGCAAGAAGAAAAACAGAACAAGACGAAGGATAATGGAGATCGAGAGAAGAGGTCGAAAGGGCAGATGACGACGAAGTGTGGCCCGTAAGGTAGGAAGGGCTCTCGAGGAATTGTCAGTGGAAGTTGGTTGGTAGGGAGCCAAAAGATTGCGTGGGTGGGATTGGCTGCACGCTGCACGTCCTTCTAGGCTTAGCGTTGCGGCTATGAAAAACACAGGGTCGTAATGGGTAAAGACACCTGAGAAGAGGCGCGTCTATCAGATTCTGCTTGCCAACCATATGATTGTGGGGGGTTTTTTTGCTTGTGCCTGTGCTTCCTTCGATCCGCACCGTCTATAATGTTATGAGTACGACTCTCCTATCGCAAGGCTAGCCAGTGAGGGCTCAACACGAGCTTCGCGTCCCTGACTGAACGCAGTTTCTCTCAGCTAACCTCCAGCAGCCTTGCTGACACAAAATTCCATCGCCTTGTTGTCGGTGGAGATTGAGGCGGCCCGGTTAGGACACCAAGTCAGTAGAGCTTTGACCGTGCTACGAGTGGAAACTCCTCCGTGTGACTAATCACAAAACGCCGTGTTTCCCCAGGTCATACTCACACTTTGTTAGGGGTACCTCGTTTGCGAAAATGCGGGATGAGAGTATTCCTCGCAAGCCCTTCAAACGTTGCTCACGATAGCAATGATCTAATACGCTTGTACGTCTGTTGCTGCGGGTTCTCCATTACGCACGCGATTATGGTGTATACATGTGAAGTTACAGGACCGCTCAGAGAGTCAATGCTTCGAAAACGCCCTCTGCATCAGAGAGGCCAGTTGCCGACGCCACTCGGACACTTACGCTTCCAATCAACATCGCCAAAATCAGTCGTGCAAGGATCCTCATATTCGTTTTGAGTTCATTACTTTTTTCAGTGCTCACAACTTTGGGGCGCCTGTGATCAACTGAGGGAGAGTTCAGGCTCTTTGAGTTCTCTCCAGAATTCACAACTCCGCAAACCCGCAAAATATAACCTTATCCTGTTCCCGCGTCGACAACCCCCACACACAACATGGGCAATCTAAACATCGGAATCATCATGTACCCTTACTCCATCAACCCCGCAATACTTGTTTCAAAGTCCCGGCAGGCGAAATGAGGATCCTACCATTGTGCACCTACAAATGACAAAGATATCGCTGCAGATTGCCGATGAGATGGGCTGGTAAAGCACCCAACGCTGCGGCCTTTTGCATCTCAACATGGTGGGCTTATTGGAGAATTGCGTGGGTACGAGGCACAGCGCTTCCATCGGGCGAAGCATGGCGGAATTTTTCGGTTACTCTAATCATCCTTTCACGGATCGGTCAGTCCGTCGGTTCTAACCACCTCCTAACTCCCGAGAAACCTACGTTCCTGCCTTCACACGTTTCCGGATGTGGCCAGATTGGGCATGTTCGTATAGATCTAGATTTGCACGTATATCGGCCAATATTAAGGGCGAAACTGTTCAGCGCGGCTGTTCTTTCTTTACGAAGGGAAATTCGGATAATTTATTTCCAAAGACATCATGATCTACTGCAGATCGGAGATATTTTAAATTGTACTGCCAAGCCGATCTCGATGAGGATATGCACAATGAGCAATTACCAGTTCGCTGGGGCTCAAAGGACAGGAATGAACCGCGTTCCTCTGCAGCGTTGATGGAAGGTATACAACACTAACCCCTAGGGTCTCACCGCACTGCTCCGTCAGGTCTTGGTACATGCCTGCGTGAAGGCCATGAAAACCCGAGGATGCCACTGAGACGGGAGCGAATATCGCGCTAAGATCTGCAAACGAAATGCCCGCAACCGTCACCATCCCATATCTGCAATAGCGCCGTTGGATGGATGCGCCTAGACGGAGTACTACTCCCGTATGAGCATAGCAAGTCACGCTGCCGAACTCCGGACAGCCTGATATGACAACTCAACACTTACTATATAGACAAGGGCAATTGGTATCACGAGCGGCGATTCCGTGCTGGGTGTCTGTATATTTTTAGGCAAACGAACCTCTTATCGAATATTGCTCACAACGGATCCCCTCGGAGGCCATGCTCAGCAAGCGTCGAATGTGAGACGTGACGTATCAGAAAACGGTAGGTTTGCACATGGTGGTAAGCCTCCATTGAAAGCAAACCCCCTTGCTGACGTGTATCGGAATGGGTCGTTGGATCCATACGCGGGAATTGGAATGTGGCTATTTCTACCCCCACCCAAAAATAAGTGACTAAGAAAATAACCTTATCTAATCATCGAGGAATTTACGCCGCATCACTTTTCAGCCTCAACAATCGGAAAACGGTCAAAACAGCTCTTATTTGACAAATCTCCTGCTGCAATATTCTCCTAGTGAGTGTCCGCTGTCTGGCCTGCAGGCTACAGCACTCGACAAAACTAGGCAGGGCAATACCATCCCGCTTCTACACAGCGGATATCTGCCCTAGGCGGTGTTCAACGAAAATGTACCACCTTATGAAGGGCATATATCTCTATGCTACTAGCAAAGAAGGTACGCAATCTCCACTCCAAGGCCTCTAAGCAGTGGACAAAACTAATTCTCATTCTCTACGACAAACAGAATACTCCATCCTTCTCCTCGGCCTCGACAACGCCGGCAAAACTACACTCCTCGAACAAATAAAATCACTCTTCTCCTCCGCCCCCTCTCCGTCGGGAAAACCCGTCCCCACAGTCGGCCAAAATGTCTCCACTATCACTCTTCCAGACATATACCTCAAGATCTGGGACGTTGGCGGACAACACTCGCTTCGGCGGCTTTGGCAATCATATTACTCCTCCTGCCACGCCATCGTCTTCGTTATCGACAGCACCGATGTCGGAGACGCCGACATCGCGCACCTGGGCCGTGGGGAAAGCGGTGAAGGAGGGAGATTAGAGGAGTGTAGACTTGTGCTCGAGGATGTGATTCAGCATTCCGAGACGGAAGGAGTTCCGCTCTTGGTCTTAGCGAATAAACAAGATCGAGAGGATTGTGTGGAGGTAGTCAGGATTAAAGAGGGTCTTGTGAGAAAAGTCTTCGAGGGAGAGAAAAGCGGTGGGGTGAGGGATAGTAGAGTACTACCAATTAGTGCGTTGACTGGGACCGGGGTCAGGGAGGCCGTCGAGTGGTTGTGTAGTCGGGTTAAGTGGAATAAGGAGAGTAGACCACCGGCCATGCGGTGACAGTATGGTGTGGTGGTGTGGGGATTGTGGTTGTGGTTGTAGGAGCGGGGCTTTGGGAGGGGCTGGCTCATTTGTTGGGCGATGCGGACGAATGGATGATAGTTCGTTTCTAGAGGCTTCCCTTGTTTTTTAATTGGAGGGTTTCTACAAGGCGTATGGGGGCTAGATATCCAGGGATACATATTCGTTCGCAAATTTCAGAACGGACTGACTCGTTATGCTGTGTTACTGTTCGTTTCGTTTCATCAACGTCCTTACATCTGCGGGTAGAACAACAGCCGGCAGACCCATGCTGTGGTTACTGGGTTTTACAAATGCCATGTTTAATTTAAATTCCAAATCCACATGCATTTACTTGATCATTGCAACTTTTCATGACCCGGTGATGGAGAAATGGAGGGCGCGGCAAGGGGACACCAAACGTGCATGTGGTGTTTTGGACACAAGCAAACCATGCTAGAATCACAAAAATGCCATGCCCACTAGGTTTGAAGGTTTTAGATAGATGCTGGTCTTCTTAGTAATGGTAGCTGTGGATACCGAATCCGAATTCCAAATTTTCACATGGGCTTAGTGGGGGAAAAGTCGGAGTGAAGACATCAATTTGATGATTTCACGAAACCATTAAGGTGTCTCAAGTGCATAGGAATCTCATGTTTACGCTGTGTGATGCAATTTCGGCACCGAAATATACAGATTGATAATATCGATGGACTCCTGAATCACCCTCTATCCTCCATTCTCTCCGGGATCCTGCCATTCTACCCTCCCACCTGCCCTCTGGAATCACAAATGACTCAAAATTCTGCTATCGGATCCCCCCGCCGCTTTCCCCGCATATCCCACTTGCCCTATATCACAAAATGATCATTAGTCTTTCGCTCACATCATATGTCCAGCATTTCACAAATCCCACACTCCCCATCGCCCTCTCCATTACCTCAAGTCCAGAAATCCAGCCTCCAATTAACCCCCAAGACAAAGCGATCGAAGACTCACATCAATCGTATACCCCAAGTACCCCACAAACGCCGGGAAAACCACCACATATGCGAACGTCACCCATGCCGTGCGCGGTGTCCACCTGAAGTATTTGTGCCTGTTGACGTACATGTCTGTCTATCCGTTAACGCATCCAGTCCTTTGCTGTGTTGAGAGTGTGTTCGAAGGGACGAGAAACGCACCGGCATATTTGACCAACGCCGGGTCCATGTGGAGAGCTAGAAGAGAGACATTGAGTTAGCAATCTATCTGGTATTTGGAAGCAGGCTGAGGGTAGATCGAAAGAGAGAGGGGTACATTTATTGTGTAGACCCATCTTGCTTGATTTCAATGGCGATCCGTATCCAATTCGTGTCTCCAGAGTGGAGTTGGCGATGTCGTCTCGCGTACCAAGCTGATGAGGTCTTCCAGCCCCACACCGCCACAAGCGCCACGCTTTCGGTTCCACTAGCCACATCTCTCACATGGCGATTACAATGGAGAAAGTCCTCGGCAATGAATTTGATGGTGAATTTGGCTCACTGATCGATGAGATAGCAGCCTGCTGTCGGCTGGTTTATAAGTAATCTTTAGCTTAGAAACTAGAATGGAAGACACACTCCACACATCCAATTAGGCCAGAACATTTCTTCGGCCGCCATCCACAAACGGACTCTTCGCCGTTTCTGGAAACGACTGATTCTCGGAATGGCCGTTTTTTACGAAACACTTGAGACGTTCTGGAACTTTGGAGTTTAGTCAGTGAGCCGAGGTCCATTTTTTTTATATTGTTGGTGTTTGTGCGACGTTCAGCATGCAGGGAGTTGCGAAAGTTACTTAAGGGGCAGAGTGGGACGAACGATGTCGAGGACGTCATTGAGTTGGAATACGAGGTCCGACGGATTTACGATAGCTTCTTTCAAGCCTTGAGACTTTATACCACAGGGAAAAGGAATAATGGTATCAGACGGAGAAGCAACGGCATCAGCACCAGCGGCTAATGGAATTGTGGATTCTAGAAAGCCTGCTCAAGCTGCTGCGATTAAGCTGTTCTGGTTCGTGGCCTTTCCCCGTCGATATCTCCTCGCCCAGTGACCACTTGCTAAAAATCCATCCTCACAGGCTCAACCAATCCCGCTCCCAACGTATCCTCTGGCTTCTCGAAGAATGCAACCTCCAATACGACATCCAAATCTACCACCGCAATCCCAAGACTATGCTCGCACCTCCCGAACTTAAAGAGGTCCATCCTCTCGGTAAATCACCCGTCATAGCCGTCACACCACCAGGTGCAACTAAGCCGTTGGTCCTGGCGGAGAGCGCGTTTATTATCGAGTATATTTGCGAGTACTTTGGGAATTGGCTAATACCGAAGAAGTTTAAGGAAGGGATGGAGGGACAATTTGGTGGAGAGACGGAGGAGTGGTTGCGGTATCGGTTTTTTATGCATTATGCGGAGGGGAGTTTGATGGGTATTTTGCTGGCAGCATTGTTGACGAACAGTGAGTATTTCTCCTACAACCACCTTAATCTATGCGATTTATGTTGACATCCCCCGTTTCTTTTCACAGACATCCGCAACGGTCCCGTCCCCTTCTTTGTCCGCCCCATCACAAACATGATCGCCAACAAAATCTCCACCGCCTTCCTCGAACCAAACTTCAACACCCACTTCTCCTTCCTCGAGAACCAACTCGCCACTTCTCCCAACGGTGGAAACTACCTCTGCGGCACTAAGCTCACGGGCGCGGACATCTTGATGAGTTTCCCGCTTGAGGCGGCAAAGGCACGAGTGGGGATAACGGAGCAGGCGTATCCGAGGCTGTCGAAGTATGTGGAGGAGTTGCAAGGGTTGCCGGGGTATAAAAGGGCTATTGATAAGATTGTGGAGTTGGAGGGGAAGTATAATCCGAATTTGTGAGGGGAGCTTTATTGCGGAGGTGTTGTCGCGGTGCGTTTGTAGAAGGGCGGAATGCATGATACTAGTCAGATAACCAGAGATATCGGACGAATCAACTAACCTTGACAGTATTTCCACAAAGTACTCCGTAAAAGCCACTCTAGGAATGCAATCACTTCCAAGAAGTTCAACGCCACAGTAGCGACAGGCATGATACGCTGCATTTGTTAACACTGGAATGTATGGATAATGCACATACCGTGATGAATTAGGATATGCATATTCACGTAGACGTGTACAGTACATATCTTCCACTGAACAATCTTGAAGATCTAAGAATGCAAAATCTAAACACAAACCTTAGCATACAGTGCAAACAACACCCTTCCGCTCACTAATAGCAATGTTGACTACCCAAGTTTGCATGGGTCAGATGGCGAACTCTATGCCCCTTGCATCACTCACCTGGGTTCGAATCTCTCCTTTGTCAAATTTGACTATCTGCGTATGATACCCGTTAGATTTTCCACGTTGAAACAATATGTAAGCTGGAGTACTTCACTTTGAGGGACTACTTCAGTTGAACTTGGTTTTGTTATTTTTTTCGTCTTTGATGTTGACGTGGCTGGAGGAGCTTACGCGGTGAATTCGGAGGTATTGTTTACTGTTTTGGAGAATATGAAGGGCTGACGTTACTGCTTTCTGTTGCTACATTGTAATATACAGTACTTTGATCTTGTTTTTATACCATAGAGTACTGCCTATTTTCCTAATGTCATGGGAAGAGTCTCAGATATAATATCATCTACAATTATTTTTTCCAGTCCGATTCCTCATGAAATCTCAATCCGCAATCCCCAGTCTGGAGTAAGCTAACCTATTTCCCCAGAATTCGCTCAAGTTTTGTCAATAGGTGGCCGCACCCTTACTACAGCTCCAGCACTCTCCCAAAAAGGCAGCTCACTAAAGAAGCAAAGACGGTCTCGAATATCTATAAGGCTGTATCATATAAAAGTCTTAAAAGCAAAGAAGTTCTCTGAAAGCCTTAATTTCAGACGCGGTTACGAGTCTCGCTTCTCTCGCCGAAAAACATCGGTGCCTGGTGTTTTTCTTTTTGGCGAAGCCTCACTTTACAGCATTGAGCATCTTGAGGCCGTCGGAAAAATGTTTACACAAAACCTTGTTTCAGGACCAATGATTTGCTGTTTCAGATACCTACCATTTGTAAAGCATATTTTCTCTTATCTTTTTCACAATGGTTCCTCTTTCTCCTACTTCCATCACCGTCATTGATATTCCGACCGAGGCATCTGATGCTATGTTTACGTCTCGGAAGATCTTTCCATGCCTCAAGCCGCCAAGCCGCTACCCCCAAATCCATCGTCATGCATACGAGGATTAGCCAGTTACAGCGTGGCGATAAGCCGGGACACTTTTAGTTGGCGCATAGGTGCATCTTCGCTGCTTCGACAAAATGCCGGAGGAGAGGGAGTTTCAGAGAGGGAGTGTCGAGCAAAGCAATGGGCCCTCCTTGATGACGACGATGTGGTGAGAACGGCTACACTCCGGCTAGATTTCCAAGGGTAAGGGCTATCCGGGGTACAGCAGGCGCCTAGAAGTTCTCCATGCTGTTAGGAGTTTGGGGACGGAAGGGAGCTATTAGAGTTGAGGGCACCTTTAAAACCTTCTTGGACATCCGATGGAGACGGTGAGACACGACCACACCTTACGCCTACACCTGCTATCCCGGTTCCCAGGTCGCCGCCACGATTTTCGCCACAGGTTTTCTTTTTGCGAGCTTCGACGCTTGAATCGAAGCCTAGCAGTAATTACTGAAGCTGTGCTTGTTTGCGCGAAATAACAACACTTGCTTCCCGCTCTCAGCCTTGTACCTCTCTTCTCACAACATATCTTCTCTTCGACTTCGACACGGCCGAACAGACTTCCCTCGAGATTGAGTAATCGGCAATTGTATCCATTTGTGTATTGGTATCTTTTATGATTCGAAACTCTGTTGGCCGCTGGTAGCCGGGCCCTGGTAGGCGCCACACCACCGTCCCGTTCACTTATCGGTGACACTTGGAGAGCGCAGCAGCCGCGAATACAATAGCTCACACCACATTTCGTGCAACCCTTCACACCAATCCTTTCGTTTCTTGCACTTCCACGACTTGCCCCACCAACGTCGAACAACGTCAATTAGGCACATCTTGAAACCTCTCGACGCAAGGACCAACTTCCACACGACATCTTGCCTAGGCTGTCAGGTCCTTATCACCGACGGAAGATCGCCGAGGTGCTTACGCCGGTTCGTCACACCAAGCAACGGCACAACGGGACCGACACCTATCCTCTGTGACGGGCTTGCTTGAAGATCGTCCATACGATCGACAAGATCCACTGGATCGTCCGCATTTCCATCGGGCTCTCCTGTACTCCCTCCTGTCATTACGCTTCGGTGCAGTTTGGTTGAAACCTTCCGACTGCGGCTTGATATCTCCCCTCTCGTGGTCGTCGTCCCACTTACACCGCCCCTTTACCAATCTTCTTTCTTCGACGCAACGTTACTGCTCTTCAACCGGTCTCTGAACGAATTCCTGAAAGGAGTTTCTCCGGTTGGAAAAGCAGACGGCCAGAACGGGATTGATGCTTCCTCGATAAGCTCGCACCTAAACCTCAACCTCTCAGTGCCGCATAATCTCAATCTCGATATTGACCTCCATACGCTGAGCCGTACCTTTCAAACATATAAACAATCCTTCCAAACACCACACAACATGTCAGCAAATACCACATCTACCCAGACCTACACGGTCCCCGTCCCAAGCCACATCTCCCTCTACGGCCCGCCCTATACTTCCCCCACAAACTCTACCCCAGCAACCCCTCTCACTGAGTCCCCTACCAGCCCGCGCACAACCACGACTTTTGCCCACCAGTTACCTATGCAGACTCGGCAGCTGCGACCGCCAAAGTCTCCGCTCTACAGGCCTGCTGTGCTAAGACCGACCGAGAGGCCATCGAGACCGAGTCCGATGACACCACCGAGGAGCTCGAGTGCGAGTATCGATAGTCAGAATAGTCAGGATGAGAGAAGAGGAAGTTTAGGGGATGGTGTGAAAATCTGGGGACTAGGGAGGGTGGTGGAGGTGGAGTGGATTGGGGATGAGGGATGGGGCGAGGTTACCGGGCCACCGACGAGGGCGCATTGGAAGGTTAGTTTTGATAGTTCTAGTCTTCGATTTGAGAGTTAAGTGCTGTTTTGCCTAGTTCTCATTAGCTTCGTTATTCTCTGTTGCTAGAGGATTTAGCGGAGGAAGAGGGACCTTACTTTTTCGTCTTTAGTATTCCACAAATGTGGGATTGGAGTTGTTTTTTTTTCTCCAGCCGTTGGATATCTCGGCTTGCGATTTCTTATTTGATTCTAGGATTGGAGTATGTTTCATTGACTATAGTCGTGACATATTGTTCGAATGGCGCAATGTCCCTGGCTTCCTATTTTTTGTTTCGCTTACATTCATTTGTTTTTCTGACGACCACGTTGCCTGCGATTCTTCTTTATTGGGCAATTCTTCCAAGGTCCCCTCTCTCTGCCTTGATTATTTAAGCAACCTTTAAAGCATTGTACGGTGGATATAACTGACAATCAATATACAGCCCGACTCATCAGCCCCATCTTGCTGCGCAGCAATCTGCGGTAAACCCTTCTCACTCTTCGAGCGACGCCACCACTGCCGGCGGTGCGGTAATGTCTTTTGCTCTCTGCATACTTCCTTCTCGGTACCTCTTGACCAACACGCTACGTTCCATCCGCAAGGCTCATTAAGCCGAGCATGCGATTCCTGCTGGCTGGACTATCAGAAATGGGATGCTGTGCGGCGGAGTCGCTCGAATAGTGAGAGTTCGACGGATGAGATTGTGACCACTCCTACGATGGGAATTAGTGGTGTGAAGAGGATGGGTGGGATGATGGGTAATGCCAATGGTATTGGGGAGAATGGTCAGAGAGTTGGGAGTTTCTCGGCCAGTGTGCCGAGGGATTGGAATTGGAGCACCTTTTGATCCTAATGACTCAATGGGCTACCTCTACTTCTATTACTCCTTGCCTTTCGTTTCTCTGGCTCCCGGATCCAGCTGGGATTTAACGTACTGTCTTTTTAATACCGTGAGGCTCAAGGAGAATAAATCGGTCTTTTCATGATCGTGCTATGGGATGTCTCTGGCTTGCAACCCTTTTTTTTCCCTTTTTTTTGGTTTGGGATGTTTAGGGTACGCATGGGATTATTCACCTAGCTACACCGTCCCTATAGATTGACCTTAGCTTTTTAGCTCTTTCGCGCCTTCTCTTTTTTTTTTTTTAATGGGCTTTTATCTTGGCTGACCTAGCAAATTTGTGTTTGTTCCCTGCTGGTTTTTGGGTACGAGCTTGCTTTTGCTTTGGGTTTGGAGGTTTGGTTCGGGTGGTTGACAAGCCGTTAAACCATGGAGGTAGGGCTGGGGGCGGGTGTGTTGAAGGATGGTTTGAGATGATTGTGCTGAGCTGTCTGTGCTTGGCGGGTGTTATGTTTGTCTCTAAATTGCGTAGCGTAGATCTTTTTGACAATTAGCGGGCTTGGATTTTTTTTGCAGTTTTTGGGTCGGGTGGTCTTTAGGGGTTAGCTAGGTGGGTAGGGTATAGAATATACGAATTTTTGACGAGCACAGAGTGGGTGTATGGGATTATGAGTCGTGAATATATGACTTTTGTGATGTGTCTGCGTGATTCGAGGACTTGGGTGTCAAGCGACTGGCTGGGGAAGAGAGTTGTTCTGGTGACCGGCTTGTTGGGTGGGGATTATGGGGATTATGTAGTGCTCTGGGAAGCGTTAGAACTGTAGGAGGTGGACCTGGAGATATGACTGCTGTTTCGTACACCGGGCTTCAATGTCTTACGAGAGGCTTGCCAGCCCGTACTGAGTGCACGAAAGCTCTAGCCAGAGCAAAACATAGCCAGGACTGGGCATTCTATCCACAATTCTTCAAGCCAGATATCTACCCAAGAGCCCTCTGACACTCCACTAAGCGTTAAAAACGGCAGAAGATAAGCCTCGAGATATCAACTTCGCCTTATCCACATCCGCCAGCAGTTCTCTATCAAACACCTAAAAGCGGCGCCCCAAAACCCCAAGCTTCCAAAATTCGTGTACATATTTCCGCAACCAGCTATCCTTTCACACGGACAAGTTCAAATGCCCACATCTTCTCCCTGAGAGAACAGAACCCACCGTGGGCTCTACCTCCTTGGTGCATCGTACCTAAACACTCCTAACCATCGCAACAAACAAACACCACCCACCATGGCCCAACCCACCACCGTAACCCCAAACTCTCCACCCACAATCGACCGCCAAAAAACAACCCCCTTCCACCTAAAGCTCTTCTACCGAACCGGCGGATTTCACCGGTACCACTCCCACCCCTCCCCCATCTCCCCCACAAAAAACAAAAGCTAACCTCCACCCCAAACAGCCTCGACGACTTCTCCCCCTCAACCCCCCACCCTCTCCCCCCACACCTCCAGATCTACACCTGGCCGACCTGCACACTCCGCGAACTCTCCCACCTCCTCCTCTCTACACTACCCTCCCTCCCGAACCCGTACCCCGATCCCTCTAGCAGCGGCGGCAGCGGTGGGGGAGGGGAGGGGATCACAATCGGCACGCGCCTGTCCTTCCGCCTAATATTCCCCGACACACGCTCCTCCGCCAGCGCGGGGGGCGGCAGCAGCACAGCGTCGGGCGGGGGGCGGTACATCAGCAAAGAACTTGGTACCGTTACTATCACCAGCGCAACGGGCGATGAAATCGAGGGTACGGATGCGGATCGCACACTCCGTGATGTGAGGTTCGTGATTGGTGATTATATCGCTTGTGCCATTTTCCCACCGCTGGGCATGGGGGGTTTGGGGAGCGTGGGTAGTGCGACAGGGGCTGGGAGAGGGAGGGGGGCCGTGGAGTTTGGTGGTGGGAGGGGCGGGGTGCTTGGTGGGCCAAGGGAGAATGGGTTTGGTGGGTTTAGGGTTAGGGGGAGGGGGCAGCTCGGAACTGGTGAAAACCTCGAGCATGGAGATGCTCAACGAAGCGGCCCAGGCGCGGATCGAAGCCCAGGGCG